>JAVTVY010007729.1:0-46816 GCA_036873755.1 Hanleya hanleyi
TTCCGCCTTGGAAACAGGTGCGCGTGAAGTACCTGCAGATATTGATTGCATTGGTCAAGAAATGACGACTGGGTAAAGGTGCGCGTGAAGTACCAAAAAGTAGATTTTAACTCATCATTTCAGGGAGTTTTGCTGCCGCCCAATCTGAACGGTTCAGTCTATCATACACTTGAAATGATGTCTTCTCTGAAGAAATTTTATACAGAATGACCTTATTATCGCTGTTATAACAGCAGTTGAGTTATTTTTCATCTTTATTGCTGGTTTGATACTTTGTGTTTTCAAGGTCTCCTGGCTACGATGCCAAACGACCACAAGATACAACTGTGCAAAGAGGTGACAGTGGATGATGGGCAAGATCAAGTTAAGCTTCCGTGTTTCTATCAGAAAATCACGAAAAATCGCGGAACTATTCTGTGGAGAGTGGGCTCTGATAATGAGAATGACAAGGAAGTCCTAACCTTGAATAGTAATGACAATCTGACGATGGGGAAGGGTTACGAAGATCGAGTGGAGATTTCGGGCACGAGCTGCATCGAGTCCACAGGAAACATTTCTCTTATTCTGAAGCGACCAATGATAAACGACACGGGGCTATATCATTGCACAACAACGGATCAACAGTCTATTTCTGTTAAAGTTAAACTTAGGGTCATAGGTAAGTCATACATTCATTAGTATGTTTCGAAGCTCACGTAGTATTCAATTTCTCGCTACCCTTAATAAAAAACCACAGCAGCCAACACAGCAATATCACGACTATTCACCCAGTCGCTCAGCCCATGAGAAGAGAAGAACACTGTCTCACACACATGCACACATGTAATTCACGAAGGAGATGAGTCGCCACAACCATTGGTATGTGGATTTTCTTATATTCTTGAATATTTATCGCCTATCGTTTTGGAAATTAACTCTCACATCACATTACCTCAGGTGCACGGTCAGTTTAACAGACACATGTGTTTGGGGTTTTTCAAAGAGGAAAGCGTAATCATTTTGCCTAAATAATTGAAAATGAATTACAGTACGCATAAACAAAAGCTAAAGGATACGACATATGTACACTCAGACTTTTCGTCATTCCCAATGACTTTTCGTCAGCCGTTTAACCTGAAAATGTATATGAATGTCGAATATACACTGCCATTTCGTACTGATGAAAACATTTGGTTAAACTTGGGCAGGGAAGTATGTCCAATGTATCTGCTTCCCATTATATACATGTTGAAGATTTAAATCTGGATTTCTTGGAAATTGGTTTGAAATTACGAAAAATAAACCGAAACTCGTCCAAAACTCAGCACTGTTCACCCAATCCATCAAAAGCTGGCGCTAACAATCTAAGGTGGGCATACATGTGTATATGCTTCACTACATCACATTTAAGTGACTCTAGTTTGTAACATAGTGGGGTTTCATATAAATTATCATTATGTATTATTTGGCACTACTTGAGAGCATCGGCCAGTTTGCGCATATTAAGGGGCAGGGCACAACAAATAGCCTGAAGATAAAACGTATTATTAACATGTCTTTGTCAACTAATTACGTCCATCTTTTCGTTGTAAGCCCAGATGCAACATTGAAAATTATCCAACAATGGCCCAAGTCAACCTTGCCGCCCTAAACAAAGATCCGGTAATGTTATGGTAGTAGGAATATCATGATACCAGCTTCTTCACATATTTACATTACAAAAGTTTGGGACCGCACTGCGGTGGTCTAATGGTTAGAGCGTCGGCCTCGTAAGCGGTAGGTACTGGGTTCGATCCCAGGCCGGGTCATACCTAAGACTTGAAAAATGGAACTTGTTGCTCCCTCGCTTACGCTCAGCATTACGAGGATAGAACAAGGACTGGTTCACTCGGGGTCAGTATAATGTGACTGAGTGAGGTGTCATGTCTGCCTACGGCATGACATTTCAGTGGGACAGCACTATAAAATGGCAGCATTAGATCTGCTCTGTTACAAGTAGGTACCCCTGCCCCTCCCCCTCCCCTCCCTTCCCTTCCCCGTCGTGATATAGCTGAAAAAATGTTGAAAGCGACGTTAAACCATATTCACTCACTCACTCACTCACAAAAGTTTGTGACGCATTGTGATCATAGGACAGCTGTTGACTGTCACTCTTGAGATAGGGTAGACGAATACCCAAGTGAGAGTATTCCAATGGTTGAGCGAGAGCCCCGTTCATAAAATAATGGGATTGTTTTGGGAAGAGCGTGTGGCCATAATATTGATGAGTACAGTTATTGTCGTAATATTCGTGGCACATGAATGGGTATCAATGGATGTACCCTGAGCGTGAGGGGTGGATTATTCGTCGATATGTCTGCGGCGTCTCGGCAAGTCGGCATGTCTCCAAAACACTAGCGTGAATTAGTTTCCATAACCTGCTTACTTCCCCTTCCACCGTGATGTTTTCATTTTGCTGTAAAGCAGTCTCAGAATAATATTTGTGAATATCCTTGTTGACGTCAGGTGGATGGTGGGAATCACGTGATATTGAAAATATGGGGAGGGACGAATGGCCTTGGAAAATAAGGGAGATCGTAAATAAGGACGTGCATGTGATGTGCCTGATACCTACCTGGAGAATGTCGGCAAGTCGGCGTGTTGGCAATATTTGTAGTCAATATAAATAAGGGAGGCAATCAGTGGTTATTATAGTCTGGTTTCATTCCCTGCTATCGAAGTAGTGGATCATGGGAGTTTATAGGGTAGCCAGTTTATACGATTTCGTCTCCACTGCGTATATGTTGTGTTACTGATGCCACCCTGTTGTGTTGGCATCGCTCTTTGAAGTGTCGGCATGTCGGCTTGTAGGCGTGTCGGCAAGTCGGCATGTCTCCAAAACACTAGCGTGAATCAGTTTCCATATCCCGCTTACTTTCCCTTCCATCATGATGTTTTCATTTTCCTGTGAAGCAGTGTCAGAATATTATATGTATATATTCGTGTAGACGTCAGGTGGATGGCAGGATTCACGTGGCATTGAAAAGATGGGGCGGGGCGAATGGCCTGAGAAATAAAGATCGTAAATAAGGAAGTGCATGTGAGGTGACCTATACCGACCCCGTCGACGGGAACCATTTGCAGTGTCGTCAAAATATGAGAGAAATATAAATAAGAGAGGTAATTAGCTGGTATCGAAGCATTGCAAACAAGGGGAGGTAGCCAGTGTATGCGATCTCGTCTCCATTTTGGGGTTATTTGTAAATAAGGATGTATATGTGAGGTGCCTGATACCGATCCTGTCGTCGTGTAGATTGTCGGCAAATCGGCCTGTTGGCAAAACTGGAAGAAATATAAATAAGGGATGTAACCTTTGGTTAATCTAGACTGAGTTACTGCCCCTGTTATGGAAGAAAAGGAAACAAGGGGAGGTAGGCAGTTTATACGAATTCGTCTTTTTCGGGGTTGTTTGTAAATAAGGATGTAGGGCCTACATGTGAGGTGCCTCTACCCGTCGACATCGCTCCGAAGGTGTCGGCAAGTCGGCGTGTTGGCAATATTTGGAAGAAATATAAATAAGGGAGGCAACCACTGGTTATTGTAGTCTGGGTTACAGACCCTGCTATTGAAGCATCGGAAAGAAGGGAAGGTAGCCAGTGTATACGATTTCGTCTCCTTGGCGTATATGAAATGTCACTGATGTCACCCTGTTGTGTTGGCATCGCTCTTTGGAATGTCGGCAAGTCGGCTTGTAGGCGAATGAGAGAGAAATGTAAATAGGGGGGGGGGGGATATAGGTTGGTGTGCATTTTTTAGCTGTACACAGTGTTAAATATTATCATGGTCCATTTGATAAGCTTAAAAGCATAGTGAATAACCCTGGTTTTGAAGGTCATTCATGAAAAAATCATATAAATAGTATTTATCTTTTTCTTTCATACTAACGGTTTTGAAGGTAATCACAATTTCTATCCAAATTTATTAAATTGGATGAATGTTGCTAGACATGGCAGTTTAGCGGTTGGAAATGCACAACGATAAACTGAGAATGGGGAGCGATGTTTGGTTAAATATTAGGGTAGGTTTGTTGTGTGATGACAATCTTTTCTTTCATCCACACGAACTCATGAATTGGCTGCCAAAATTGGACAATAATAATAGTAGTGTGCCAAAAGTGTGCGAACAGCCGGCCTGCCGATGGGAGATATAGGCTGTTTCTCATGGGCAGACTGTCGACATAGTCATACGAAGACATCCATGTAGGGGCTTATACGAAGACATCCATATAGGAGACCTATCGTATGGCTGGTATGACCTAGACCTAATCACTCAGTTGAATACATTCGCCAAACAGTGTTTATAAACAAACGATACTTCCGGAACAGCAAGGTTGACTTGGGCCCAGCAATACATAGAAAATAATATGTATGAGAAGCATGATAAAAGATCCATGTAGGTTTGTCTTCTTAGGTTGGCACACATAACTTGTGTCTGTAGGTACTGACTTAATATGTTCGAATGTTTTTCATTCGATGTATCAAAAGTCAGTCTAAGATAATGTTAACATCTAACACATGATTTACCCCCTTTCTTTTTTGCAGACACCTGTACTAGGACGTCTAACATCACAGCAAACCAAGGTAATCACTCGGTGAAACTTCCGTGTGAGAAATGTGTACAAGTTGTCAACGACACAACGACATGGCGTAAGCTGGAATCCGGATCTGAAGGACGCTGTATTTTCAGACGAGGCCCTGATGGAACTAATAAATACTGTGATGATAAATATGAACGCAGAGTTAACCTTGGCAGCAAACATTCTCTGGTTCTGTCATCCCCGACTGTGGCCGATACAGGGAATTACTCATGTACTATAGAAAGCCAATGCTCCAATATAACAACGTACGTCCAACTAACAGTGGCCCCAGGCCAAGGTAAGTATAGTTCAAAACATTTCCTGCTAATCAAACCGTGATTATCTATCTATATATCTATTTATCTATCTGTCTATCAATAATTAGTTATCCGTAAAAATAACATTGATTCTGACAACTCTGTGGAGGCGAGCGTTCTCTAGCACACAAATTGAACTTTGAAACACGATTAGGATATACATGTAGTCTGTATTCTGTATTTCAAATTCGTGTTGAAAATAAGAATGGGACTGCTATAAAGATCCAATATATACTCAATCACTGAAATTGTATTCCACAGATACAGGTAAGTCTATTTCGTTGAAAGCAAGCAAAGGCGACAAAGCAGACAATAATACAGACATTGCTGTAGGAACTTCAGTTGCGGGGATTCTTATAATACTAGTAGTAGTCATCGCTGTAGTTGGTTGTCGGCTCTACCGAAGACGACGAAGTGGAGGTAAGTAACAGTTGTAACATTCGCAGTATACTCTTGAATAAAGAGTATAAAAGAGTATTATTGACTATGTTCCCTTCATTTTCTGGTTGTAAGATAATCGATTTATACAGATAACTTTAATACGTCAAGGGATATATCTTTCAGTTTTGAAGCAGTTGATTGGATGATTTAAATGTTCAAAAGGAAAGCCGATATTTTCGATGGCTGTTGATAAAATAAAAGAACGTCCAGTCAGTCGTATAGTTTCTGTAATGGATCATCGTCAGTGAGGAAAGGGACAGTACTGAGTCAATATCCGGGTGACTTCTTCGCACGATCTAATCTAATCAATATTATCTTTTTTGAGAATTGGATGGAACTATTATCAATTATCGTTTACCAACTTGGACCCAGCGCCTTCAAATATAAAATCATCAGGCCTATTTAGACAAAGTATCCACAATGGATTAAATGTTCATTCTTACAAACTATCCAGAATGGATTAAATGTTCGTCCATACAAATTAGCCACAATGGATCAAATGTTCATCCATACAAACTAGCCGCAATGGATCAAATGTTCATCCATACAAACTATTTACAATGGATTAAATGTTCATCCATACAAACTATCCACAATGGATTAAATGTTCATCCATACAAACTATCCACAATAGATCAAATGTTCATCCATACAAACTATCCACAATGAATAAAATTTTCATCCATACAAACTATCCACAATGGATCAAATCTTCCTCCATACAAACTATCCACAATGGATCAAATGTTCATCCAATCAAACTATCCACAATGGATCAAATGTTCATTCATACAAACTATCCACAATGGATCAAATGTTCATCCATACCATCTATCCAAAATGGATCAAATGTTCATCCATACAAACTATCGACAATGGATCAAATGTTCCTCCATACAAACTATCCACAATGGATCAAATGTTCATCCAATCAAACTATCCACAATGGGTCAAATGTTCATCCATGCAAACTATCCACAATGGATCAAATGTTCATCCATACCATCTATCCAAAATGGATCAAATGTTCATCCAAACAAACTATCCACAATGGATCAAATGTTCATCCATACAAACTATCCACAATGGATCAAATGTTCATCCATACAAACTATCCACAATGGATCAAATGTTCATCCATACCATCTATCCAAAATGGATCAAATGTTCATCCATACAAACTATCCAAAATGGATCAAATGTTCATCCATACAAACTATCCAAAATGGATCAAATGTTCATCCATACAAACTATCCACAGTGGATCAAATGTTCATCCATACAAACTATCCAAAATGGATCAAATGTTCATCCATACAAACTATCCACAATTGATTAAATGTTCATCCATACAAACTATCCACAATGGATCAAATGTTCATCCATACAAACTATCCACAATGGATCAAATGTTCATCCATGCAAACTATCCACAATGGATCAAATGTTCATCCATACAAACTATCCACAATGGATCAAATGTTCATCCATGCAAACTATCCACAATGGATCAAATGTTCATCCATACAAACTATTCACAATGGATCAAATGTTTATCCTTACAAACTATCCAAAATGGATCAAATGTTCATCCATGCAAACTATCCACAATGGATCAAATGTCCATCCATACAAACTATCCAAAATGGATCAAATGTTCATCCATACAAACTATCCACAATGGATCAAATGTTCATTCATACAAACTATCCAAAATGGATCAAATGTTCGTCCATACAAACTATCCAAAATGGATCAAATGTTCATCCATACAAGCTATCCAAAATGGATGAAATGTTCATCCATACAAACTATCCACAATGGATCAAATGTTCATCCATACAAACTGTCCCCAATGGATCAAATGTTCATCCATACAAACTATCCACAATGGATCAGATGTTCATCCATACAAACTATCCACAATGGATTAAATGTTCGTCCATACAAATTATCCACACTGGATCAAATGTTCATCCATACAAACTAGCCGCAATGGATCAAATGTTCATCCATAAAACTATTCACAATGGATTAAATGTTCATCCATACAAACTATTCACAATGGATCAAATGTTCTTCCATACAAACTGTCCACAATGGATCAAATGTTCAACCATACAAACTATCCACAATGGATCAAATGTTCATGCATACAATCTATCCACAATGGATCAAATGTTCATCCATACAAACTATCCACAATGGACCAAATGTTCATCCATACAAACTCCACAATGGACCAAATGTTCATCCATACAAACTATCCACAATGGATCAAATGTTCATCCATACAAATTATCCACAATGGATCAAATGTTCATCCGTACAAACTATCCCCAATGGATCAAATGTTCATCCAATCAAACTGTCCACAATGGATCGAATGTTCATCCATACAAACTATCCACAATGGATCAAATGTTCATCCATACAAACTATCCACAATGGATCAAATGTTCATCCATACAAACTATCCACAATGGATCAAATGTTCATCCATACAAACTATCCACAGTGGATCAGATGTTCATCCATACAAACTCTCCACAATGGATTAAATGTTCGTCCATACAAATTATCCACAAAGGATCAAATGTTCATCCATGCAAACTAGCCGCATTGAATCAAATATTCATCCATACAAACTATCCACAATGGATCAAATGTTCATCCATAAAATTATTCACAATGGACCAAATGTTCATCCATACAAACTATCCAAAATGGGTCAAATGTTCATCCATGCAAACTATCCAAAATGGATCAAATGTTCATCCATAAAACTATTCACAATGGATCAGTGTTCATCTGGACATCATGAATTCTTCCATTTTCTTGCGTTTATATCGTCCCAAAGTTGATGTCTCGCTGCCAAGAAATCCATAATCTCCTTACATTTTCTCGCAGTTTGTTCATGATGCATCTCCTTCGAGTCATATTACTGATTGGTTACCGGTACACTCGTAAGCGTACTAAACTGCGTCCAAAATTAACGCTATCCACAAAGGATCAAATGTTCATCCATATAAACTATCCACAATGGATCAAATGTGCATCCATACAAACTATCCACAATGGATCAAATGTTCATCCATACAAACTATCCACAATGGATCAAATGTTCATCCAATCAAACTGTCGATAATGGATCAAATGTTCATCCATACAAACTATCCAAAATGGATCAAATGTTTATCCATACAAACTATCCACAATGGATCAAATGTTCATCCATACAAACTATCCAAAATGGATCAAATGTTCATCCATACAAACTATCCACAATGGATCAAATGTTTATCCATACAAACTATCCAAAATGGATCAAATGTTCATCCATACAAACTATCCACAATGGATCAAATGTTCATCCAAACAAACTATCCAAAATGGATCAAATGTTCATCCATGCAAACTATCCACAATGGATCAAATGTTCATCCATACAAACTATCCAAAATGGATCAAATGTTCATCCATACAAACTATCCACAATGGAGCAAATGTTCATCCATACAAACTATCCACAGTGGATCAAATGTTCGTCCATACAAACTATCCAAATGGATCAAATGTTCGTCCATACAAACTATCCAAAATGGATCTAATGTTCATCCATACAAACTATCCACAATGGATCAAATGTTCGTCCGTACAAACTATCCAAAATGGATCAAATGTTCATCCATACAAACTATCCAAAATGGATCAAATGTTCATCCATACAAACTATCCAAAATGGATCAAATGTTCATCCATACAAACTATCCAAATTGGATCAAATGTTCATCCATACAAACTATCCACAATGGATCAAATGATCATCCATACATGCGTCATATCCGACATTTAGTTGAAAGCCGTAGTTGAAAATCAGATACAAATTGATAAAGGTAATTTATTACAACATGTACAAGAGAGAAATATTCACCATATTTCAGTGACGCAGCCATGAAGTTGCTGCCGCAGAAGCTGCATCACTTACACGTAATATTATATCCAAAAGGAATTTCCAGGTCGTTACATGGAGTGTAATTTATCTTATTCGCGTTAATTTTGTCAGTGTTCATCTGGACATCATGAATTCTTTCATTTTCTTGCGTTTCTATCGTCCCAAAGTTGATGTCTCGCAGCCAAGAAATCCATAATCTCCTTACATTTTCTCGCAATTTGTTCATGATGCAGCTCCTTCGAATCATATTACTAATTGGTTACCGGTACACTCGTAAGCATACTAAAGTGCTTCCAAAATTAACGATATCAAAAGTGGAAGACGAACTGCTGAACTCCTAACTCACACCATGTATGGGCGTCAGAACCGACATTCCATATTCAGTCGTCGTCCACAGTCGAAAGATCTCGACAGTTAGCGCCAATTTTCAAACAAACAAGTTTGCTTCTTGAGAGGCGGTCTTTTACACGTAGCAAGATTTTACGATGTTTTGTTCGTCCGTATCGATAACATATTTTTAATCCAAATGCATTTCTATGTCGTTTGATATAGCATAATGTATCTCAGTCACAAAATCATTTAGAGTTGGAGCTTTTGCCGGTTTATAGCCTTTCCATTAACTTCTGTGATAGTTTTGGAATTTCCTTTCTCCGATTTCTTATCGTCAATATCAAAACGAATGAAAGTAACGGGATTTAGTTATGATATGTGAAATGTGTAGAAATGAGTATCATAACGTTATCACGTTTGCTAGAAGGATCTTGTAGTTAGTAATGCTATAATGAAATCAAAATCCTCCAACTGATTTGAAAGAGATTATTTTTCAAAACAATTTCTGTACATTCACGTACTCATAAACACAGATTTAGACCCGATTTGAGCAAGCTGTCTTAGCATAATTATTTGATTTTTCCTCTGTCGTGATACCAAAACTAAAATGCAACTCATCTCTTTACAGGAAATAGTAGAGAAATTCCGAGAAATGAAGAACAGAAGTAAGTATTTGACGCCTTGGTGTTGCAGCAAATCCATTCAATAGATCACCAATGTTGTTTCGCTCATAATTTTTCATGTAATATTCAATGCAACTGTTTTATTATAAGATGCATGGAGCTAGCTTACTGTATGGTTTGTGAACATAAGGTTAGCAAAATCCTCATAGTGTCCATACAATGAAAGCGTGACTGAGATGCATCATACTCCAGTTAACGACTTTACAATGAAGCGATACGGATTTGATATTTTTAGAACAACATGATGTCTTGCTGGCATCATTGAAAACTGTTGACCGTTTCTCTCTTGCAGGAAACTATACTAGTTTTATGCATACTATGATTTATTCTTTTAATTTGATACAAATGCTATTATATGAATCAGGTCTTTGGATTATGGACGCGGAAATTCTTTCATGGGCGACGGTTTAATATTGAATGACGGACAAGATGCTTTTATAGTCCTTTTGATAATTACTAAGAACTTTTGCAGTATCATAATCCATTGATATCCGAACCATAAAAACATTGATACCTCACGTACGCAGTCTGTCGATTTTAGTCTTCTACTATATAACTTGTAAAAATCAATGGTTGGTCCGAATTTCCTCTTTTGCTATGTGTATAACCAGCTGAAATCTAAAAAATGAATACAATTTCTCCATTATATTGACAGTATATCACGCTTCGAAGAACTCCGTATAATACTTCATTTTGGTTGTTGCATGTATCGAGGCTCAATAGCATGGGTTGACGTGAACAAAGGTCATTGAGGCCGCATAATGTGATAAAACTGGTGTGGCCTTAAACATTTGGTAATTTGGTTGGCCATGGGATAAGTCGACACACCCACTTACCATCTCATATGATCTTATACGGCTTCATTGAACTTTTGGAGTTTTATCCGGGAGTTTTATACGGGAAATGTTTGAACGTTTTTAAAGCGTGATATATATATATATATATATATATATATATACCGGTATATAAAATAAATGTCACGGAGAAATGGTAGTTATTTTGAGGATTTCAGTCTGTGATACACGAAGTAAACAAGAAAATTCATACCAAATCAATTATTTTAACAAGCTCTAAATGTAGCTGATCAATTCAAATCGACAGATTAGTAAGTGTGACTGTATGCTATATTGCCATAAAAGAAAAGGCATGTTAATTCGGTATTATTGAGACATTTCGATATAGTGACTTGTACCGAACACCTCGATTAGAAAGAAGCGTAAATGTTTTCTAGAGAGTGGCGTAATTATCCACGTTCAATATTATATGACAGTAAAACTGTATTCAAAATGAAATAACTTCTGTGAGAAATATTTCGTTTCATATTATTGAAAAGGTAGTAACCACAGTTTCCTTTCCTTGTAGAACTCAAGAAATTCTATTACAGATGCCAGAAGCTGACAGGGAAGAACAAACATGATAGATGCATAAGTTTTGACACTAATTGCTACTGATGTTATGCAAGCTTCTAAAGATCGTTTCTTTCGGAACATTTTAGGCATGCTCTATGAATGGAAATACTAAACACTTTCAATATGAATTTCAACGGTTTCTGTTTCGTCGCCTGAACAAGGCTGGTTCCGTATAATTCCAAATATTCGCTAAGTGACTTTAGGTCAAATAGCAATTGATATTCTTGTTATGAAGAATGGTAGATATACATGCTGCTGTCAATATTATGGAATGACTTGTCCAAGACGAAAAGTTGACATTGCAGTGTACCAATTTGGTGAGATACAAGGTATTTCGAAATGTTTTTGTCTCACAATCAAACGCTACATGAAAGACAAACTCTATAGAAGTCGACTTGAAACGTTATTTTGATGGAGAATGCTAGCACGTGTACTCCTTGCAGACAGGGATTTTACACTTGGCACATAATTGAAAACCATTGGCCATGTTGCTCTTTAGAAAACTATAGCTTGAGTTCTTGTTTTAAAGAATATTTTCTATTTTATAATGGCTTCAACAAAGTCCCCTGGTTATTTTTGCATGCAATATAGATCTGTACTCGCCAAATATCGACAATCCTCGAATTACTGGTTGGTACTTCGTTCAAATTTCAAGTTATCATATATGGTAAGAAGTATCTCCAAAGAAACGTCAGCACCACAGCAATAAGGTAGATGTTATCCATGGAATAGCTCTGTGATATATACACCAACCTGTAAATTTCTATCAAAGAAAATATCACGGTAGTTATAATAATTATATGGATAGCTCGCTGGCGGTTTGTGAATCCCCATAAGATATATGCGTTGATGCTCGTTCAGGGGCAAGTTACCCGTATGGCTGGTACAAAATATTGCAACCCAGAATTTGATATATTGTCGATTTATTCGACAATTACAGCTTGCAATTGCATTACGTAGTTAGGAAGAGCGTTCGTGTCGCTATACTGCACAGATCACCTTCTGTAAGAAATGTTCAATATAGTTACAATTTTTGCGATCTAGAAATCCGAGGTCTGCGCCAACTGCAAAATAAAAGCATTAATCATGGATACTGTCTTTGTTCAGCCCACACAAGACGTCACTGATGGCGACATAATGGGGCTCTGTTTTACTTGTACGGTTTTCTCATAGTGTTTTCCTTGACTGTAATATTACCACGGGATATTTTATTTATAGCGCGGGCTTGTTAACTCGGAGCTGAACCTCGGAGAACATTGAGATGAGACATTGCGTCATATAGTGGCATTCATGGAACTTCAATATAATAACATTCATATTGTGTGACAAAAAATAACATGGCATTCAGTAACGTTCAAGTTCCTGTTGCTTCAATGCATTTTGATGGAAAGCAACAATAACTTGATAATGTGATGTCTAGCACTGTAATATCACTTGTTTTTATTGCACCATGTAAGCGTCCTGTCTGTATCTTGTGTGCTTTCCTCGGTGTTTTATAGGGTGAATGGTGGGTGTCTGGTTCCATGCTGCTTCAAAGATTTCTTCTTTGAAGTATCAGGAACGCAACTTAGCTGGGTGATGCTTAGTTGGCTCGTCGCGATATAGCTGAAATAATGTTGAAAGCGACGTTAAATCTTATTCACTCACTAGCTCACTCAAACTCAACTTAACGAAATGATGATTACTATGCACATAACTCATGGCTTTAAATTCTGAAAGTATCCATATGACATTATTGAACAGACAAATGGATTGAAATATTGCTAAAAAATTTCATGACGTTAATTGTTGATATAAGTTCTGCCAAAACAGGAAAGTAATGTCTCACAAATCTCCATAAAATCATTCTAATTCTTCAGAATTGTCTGTTTCAAAGCATTTTTCTAATGTGCTAAATATTTTGCAAAGAACTTATCCGCCATGTCTTTCATACAATGAATGTATTTTGTCCTATATTTTTAGTCAAACGATTGAGTGGATCTCATTTGAAGTGCTGTCATTTATTATCTCTATATAATATAAACGACCTATGCTGTGTAAGCTTTGTGTGCGGTGGCGTATACATGGTCGATTTTCCCACTGTGACTACAAAAGCAAACGAAGGCCGCCATACAGTTTACACCATTATATGTTTTGTGATAAATTTATTTGTTCTGTAGACCCATTGAAGGCGAATGATGTTTGGCCATATATGGTTATAATATACTCATCAAAACAAGTATTGCTGAGTATTCAGCAAATGGAATGTCTCGGAACATCACAAATGCTTATGAGTAGACTATTTTTCACTACATCACTTTTTCTGAGGTCGACCTCTGGCAGCTAAAACTGGTGAGTCTGATGCTTAATACTATCTTGTAACTTTCCTCGCTCAATGGCACCTGGTGATGTGAGTATAGTTGCTTCCGAAGGCCTGTAATCATATATTTGTGTATATTTGTATATTACTATCGAGTTTATTATCGAGTCTGATTCATATATTTTCTCAAAAAAAGTTGTTTTTACTAGTTTTACCGAGGAAGAATTACCATTTGTTTTGTTTGATTAAGTATTATACAATGTGTTTTTGTATTGACTTTCTCGACGTATTTTCAATTTTGTAAGTATTTTATATGTTGGCATTGTTCGATCTCAAGTTAGCAATGATTTATCACTACAACAAACCAAGGAATTTATTTTAACTTATTAAACACCCTGTTCCTAACTAAACGAGACTCCATCTTCTAAGGTCCCATCAAGAGGTAAGTGCATGACTTACTGTACGGTACCTGTTTAGTCTTCCCCAGGCGGAGGAGAAATCCACATGATAAGGCGAGCCTGTCGCTTGCTACCTATCGAGGGTAACAATATTCAGACATATTACTGTGTAATATAAATACTAATCTCATAAGTGAGACCAGCACATTCATCCAGTTTAATTATAGGGTTGTTTACCTGTATTCATGTACAACATTCCTTAATTGCTGCGCAGTCTTCTTGTTTCTGTCGTCCCAGTGGCAGACACGTAGCATTGGTGCATTGGTTATTATTTGCATTTTCTGCTGAAATGTTCAAACTAAAAGTATCATTTAACTCTAGATTGACCCAACGGTTTTGGAACGAGAAATCATTCACTTCTGCAACTATACACGGACATGAAGAGCATTGTTGCTGGATCTGATAGTATGAATTTGCTTGAAATATCTCAGTTCTTCTCCTTGTGTATCAAAGTCAACCTTCATTGATGAAGTATTAGGGATTAGAACTTTTTATATGTAATTGTCTCTAATGAAACAGAATAAATAAATGTTGATTGCTGGGAAAACTGTATTTTTATCCTGTCTTCTTCATATTGTGTTTAAGTCTCCTAAATTCATTCTCTCTTTCGAAATCTTTTCTTAAGAATATTTCTTCGTACTGCGTTATCGTTCCTTCGACAACCCTTATTTATGAGACCTATACCATTTCATCAGGATGGGGTGGTGCGAGTTGAAGGAGTCTCAAGATTGTTCATCCTTAGATTGTGGATGGTTATATCTATCTACTTTAACTTTTGCTTACATACATCAGGCACAATGTATCTGGTTGACGAGAAACCGCCTTTTGGTCTGGTTTGTGTCGACGATCCATAAGGGTATATCGGCTACCTATAGGCGTCAAATGCCATGCTGTGCTTCTCGCAAGGTGTAGTTGAGAACAATTCGGGTTATCGTCACATTTCTTCTCGAACGCAGGTTATAATTTCTTTGTCTGAATCCTGACGAAAATACACGATGCTCCGCCTCCTTCAAGTGTTCCATGGATTTTAAATCTAAGAACCTTGGATGAAGAATCTAAGAATTATGGTATTAACGTAAAAGATTAGAAGGAAAGCCACCAACAATCGATTTCTCATGTATATATGCTTAAATTTTCTACTTTGCATATTTGTCAACAAAGCGCTGACAGCGCAAAAGATGATGCTCCTTCTCAATGCATTTCTGCCCTTGTGGCATTTTGTTGAGGTAAGTTTCGTTTTTGTTTGCAAATGTATTGCGACCCACACATTGGAAACTCTCTTCCGTGTACACAGTTAACGGTATACATTCATCGCAAAAGACGTCGGGCCTGACACCATACTTTGGACTAGGAATCTGAGCTGCACAACATCAACAGCTTCATGAAGCCAACGACCACCTGTCAGATGGTGTATTGGAAAGAAAAAAATGTCCACCTGTGGTTTTGTTAATTTATTCATCTGAAGAGTTAATTTATTGTGTATATGAATATAACACATGGAAGGGTACCACCTCTCTGTTCTATATCCACCCATTTATATGTTTTATTTATGAACAAAATATACAGATTATGTGTACCAATGACGCCCATGAATAGAAAGTGCTTTCTCTACATAATGTGGAAATGCATGAAAACGGACACAGGTATGAGACACTTCACATGTTTAGCTGTTTTTCAGGTATCTCTGATAAACAGTGAAGAGTTTCATTCCTGTTTCTTCATCCGTTGCTTCCATGTGTTATATTCATATACAAAATAAATTGTAACTTCATATAAATAAATGAGCAAAAACACAGGTGGACATATATTTTTACCCCCCCAGTATATGTGTCCCAATTAAGTGCATTTTCTGACTTAACAAACATCAATATGTTACTATGAAAACGATCAGAATTTCACAGAGGACTTCACAACCACGAATCAATTTCTCTGAACAATTCATTCTAAAGCATATTGTTTTTATCAAAGTATGTTTTTTGATAACTCCAAGGTGTCGTTTATTTCAATCGCAATTATGCTTTTATTTTCTCGATTATGAAACGACTGATCGCGAATCAATGGCGAAAATACTGAGAGGAAATACCGATAACGACGTTCTTTCCAGATCTTAAATCCTTCATCAGTATTCGGTCCGTCCGTGTGTCAAATCCTTCATCCGTACTCGATCCGTCCGTGTGTTAAATCCTTCATCCGTACTCGATCCGTCCGTGTGTTAAATCTTTCATCCGTACTCGATCCGTCCGTGTGTTGGATTTTTTCTACAGAGCGAGGAAATGAAAAGGCGAACTGATACCTGTTTATCAGAGAATGCCACTTATACACAAACACCCATAGGAGAGTAGAACAAAATGCCCACTAGATGAACTAATTATGAGGATATACAATGAAAAGAAAAAATAAGTTTCTATATCAAAGGATATTCTATTCACATCGGGTCCATTGATTTACGATGGGATGCTGTCAGCGATGAGCCAAGGGTATTGATAATAATGCTAGTTACAGTTCTCCACCGAAGACAACAATTTCACAAAAGAAGAGCCCATGCTGGACATTATAAATCAGAACGGGGGCCCCACATCTCTTGAATCGCCGAAACAGACAGTGCAATTTGTTTTTCTATATCCCTTATTCTAAATATCGCCGTAATAATTTCGTCACTCGGTACTTTGTTTCTATTTCTGTTGGTGTAGATTAGTACCTTTGTTATCCAGATTAGATGATTAGATGGGCAATACCGATTTCGTTTTGCCCCTAGTATGTCTGATTCGGTTACTCGGGTTTTGATGCCCATTGATTCAAACCATGCCTGGAATTGAGTATGTAATTGAGTCTATATCGTACTACTGTATTGACATGTCCAAAAAGATAGGTTTTTGCTACAGAAACTATGATGGCCGAGAGGGGCCATCGCGTCTTTCATTTCTAATTTAACGCGATGGAGCGATGGAGCTATGCGATGGAACGATGGAGCTATGCGATGCGCGATGGAGCTATGCGATGGGCGATGGAGCTATGCGATAAAAAGTCGCGCTATGCGTGCGCGATGAGCTATGCGATGGAGCTATGCGATGGAACGATGGAGCTATGCGATGCGCGATGGAGCTATGCGATGGAGCGATGGGGCTATGCGATAAAAAGTCGCGCTATGCGATGCGCGATGAGGCTATGCGATGGAGCTATGCGATGCGCGATGGAGCTATGCGATGGAGCGATGGAGCTATGCGATGGAGCTATGCGATGGGCTATGCGATGGAGCTATGCGATGGAGCTATGCGATGGAGCGATGGAGCGATGGAGCTATGCGATGGGGCTATGCGATGGAGCTATGCGATGGGGCTATGCGATGGAGCTATGCGATGAGGCTATGCGATGGAGCTATGCGATGGGGCTATGCGATGGAGCTATGCGATGGAGCTATGCGATGGGGCTGCCTGATGAGCCTGCGATGGAGCTATGCGATGGGGCTATACGGTAAGGAGCCATATGCGATGGGCGCGATGGGCTATGCGTGGAGCTATGCGATGGGGCTATGCGATGGGCTATGCGATGGAGCTATACGATGGAGCTATGCGATGAAGCTATGCGATGGAGCTATGCGATGGGGCTATGCGATGGAGCTATGCGATGGGGCTATGCGATGGAGCTATGCGATGGAGCTATGCGATGGAGCGATGGAGCTATGCGATGGAGCTATGCGATGGAGCGATGGAGCGATGGAGCTATGCGATGGGCTATGCGATGGAGCTATGCGATGGGGCTATGCGATGGAGCTATGCGATGGGGCTATGCGATGGAGCTATGCGATGAAAAGTCATTGCGCATGTTCGTGAAAAAACGAGGCTGATTTGGACGCCATTATTCAACATTCAACGAGGAAGTAAAGCTCTATTTGTTGTTCCTGTTTTGGTGTTTCTCACAAGTTTTATTTTAAATATTCGCCGTCAAACAAATGATGATTTTCGGATGTACCGGTGTATATATAATTTAAATATTAACTATATACATGAACGTCACAGGACCTACGAAGTAGGGTAGGCATTAGGACTCCGACGCGAACTGAGTTCTTGGAAATCTCCACCCCCAGTTGAAATCCTGCCTATATTAAGATGGGCACTGCCCAAGTCAGAATCAGCAGTGATTTTCATCAAAAATCACCAGAAATTTTCATCAAAAGTAGGTCAGCTCAGAACGCGTTGGTAACAGTCCCCTAATGCACCTTCATGCCGAAAATCAAGGTTCTAATGTCAACGGTTCTCCTTATTTTGCCGACGAAAGTATTCGGATGGACTGACTGACTGACTGACTCATTACCGGACAATTTGCAATCTGTAGCCTACTTCGTAGGAATAATTTCAATCGAAAGGTATATTAAGCTTTGATCATGTCAAGAACACAGATATTTTATAGTTGTTGGGAAGCCGAACACAGAGCCAGATTTTGAATGTGAATGAGCAAGGATGATGCTTATTGGAAAGTAAAATCTGCATTCAATATATAGATATAATACCGTATAGGTTTATTTTTGGCTTTTGCTTTACTCTAGCGGTTTTTCCGCTGCCTTGTTTTTTGGGGGGGGTCATGTTTGTTCGTTTTTGTTTTGTTTTGTTGTTTTTTTTCTCGCTGAAATATTGGGGAGGGGGTGGGCGCATTGCCCTCCGCTCCCCACTCTTCCGCCGTCCCTGCCTCGCCTACCGTGACGCTGTTTCGCAGTCAACTCAATAACGAAAGGAGGAGAAAGAGAAGGGCTAAAAATTGGCATGCAGCTACCGGTCAAGCAAAATATATAAAATGCGAAATACTGACTTTACCCCTACAATAGGGGAAAACAACTATCAACCCTATTCAAAAGAGCTAATATCGTTTTCCGGGCTTATCGGGGCCTGTCTATCAAGTCATGGGTGGGTACATGTTTTCACAGAAGAAAAATATAAAAAGCGAAACACGGACTTTACCTCTACAACAGGGCCTGATTCGCACATTTACATCTATACGGGAAAAGGCCTGTATGGGGTGTGGGGTGGTCATTTTTTTTTTTTTTTTGGATTTTACTATGGGTTGTTTGGTCTTGTTTTCTTCGTCTCGCCACGAAAAACACGATGGAAGGGGTCTCGAAGTTAAGCGGTGGACTAACGTATCGTCCGTTTTCAATATTCTGCGCATGCGCAGTCTGGCCGTAGGATAGAAAGCAGACATTTTGGGGGTGCGTAGGGGTGTGTTTGGGGTAGAGATGGCACACCATTGGTCCAAATGGGTCGTGGGAGGTGTCAAAGTAAAGCTTTTGTGGGGTAAAGTCAGAATGGCGTGTTTTTTTCATAGCAAGTCGCGTCAATCTGCGCATGCGCAGTTGGATGTAGTAAGTAAAGTGGTCAGTTTGGGGTGCGTGGGGATGTGTTTGAGGTAGAGATGGATCACTATTGGTCCGAATGTGTCGTGGAATGTGTCATCTTGTAGCGCTCGTGGTGCAGACCCCGATTTGAGGGATGTCCATGTCATCTGAGCCAAAGTGGACAGTTTGGGGGTGTGAAGGAAGATATTTGGTGTAGAGATGGAACATCCATATCTGTCATGCATTATACCATATCCTTGCTGTATTATACCATATCTGTGCTGTATTATACCATATCTGCCCTGTGTTTACAATATTTGTCATGTATTATACAATGATGAAGGACACGTGTTCATTCCTATATCTACAGACACCATCGCCAACTCCGGTTGGGCGGAGTTCGGCAATTTTACAACCGGGACCTTGTCAACATCCGGATTTCCCAGTGGGTTTTTCCCGTCGTTCCTCCGTCTTCCATGCGGGTACTGTGGTTTTACATCCGGGTCCTCATCTTACATCCGGATTTTTTTCAATTTTACTGTCACGTGACCGGAACCGGAAGTTGTCACAAGACAGGTGGCGCCCCGATATTGTCCTACTTATTCCGGCAGGGCGCCATCTGTCTTATGACAACTTCCGGTTCCGGTCACGTGACAGTGAACATGGAAACCCCCGGATGTAAGTTGAAGACTTGGATGTAAACCCACAGTACCCACATGGAAGACGGAGGAACGAGGAGAAAAACCCACTGGGAAACCCGGATGTTGACAAGGTTCCGGATGTAAAATTGCCGAGCTCCGCCCCACGGGAGTTACCACCATCACCGGGCGTTGACGGGCGTCAACGCTCGGTGGTGGTGGTGGTGGTGGTGTCTGTAGATATATGAATGAACACGTGTCCCTCATCATTGTATAATACATACAGGACAGATATGGTATAATTCAGGACATATTTTATAATACAGGACATATATGGTACAATACAGGACAGATATGGTATAATACAACACAGATATGGTATAATTCAGGACAGATATGGTATAATACAGCAAAGATATGGTATAATGCATGACAGATATGGATGGTCCATCTCTACACCAAATACCTTCCTTCGCACCCCCAAACTGTCCACTTTGGCTACTACTCGTACTGATGACGTCACCGATGACGTCACATGACATGGACATCCCTCAAATCGGGGCCTGCACCACGAGGGCCACAAGATGACACCTCCTACGACACATTCGGACCAATAGTGTGCCATCTCTACCCTAAACACACCCCTACGCACCCCCAAACTGTCTGCTTTCTATACTACGGCCAGACTGCTCATGCGCAGAACATCTCTATCCCAAACACACCCCCACGCACCCCCAAAATGACCACTTTACTTACTATACCCAACTGCGCATGCGCAGATTGACGCGACTTGCCATAAAAAACACGCCATTCTGACTACCTCACAAAAACTTAACTTTGACACCTCCCACGGCCCATTTGGACCAGTAGTGTGCCATCTCTACCCCAAACACACCCCAACGCACCCCCAAAATGTCTGCTTTCTATACTACGGCCAGACTGCGCATGTGCAGAATATTGAAAACGGACGATACGTTAGCCCAGTCGGATGCTCCTCCAAGAGAGCTTCAAAATAAGACCTCATACGACACCATGGGACCACTAGGGGCTCAACTAAACCCCAAAACGTCCACCCGTCGCTATTTACCCACTACGCATGCGCACAGTGACGTTTTCAAAAAAATTCACCGCTTAACTTCGAGACCCCTCCCACCGTGTTCTGCGTGGCGAGACGAGAAAAACAAGACCAAACAACGCATATCGCAATGAACATGTGTGAATTTCCCAATATGGACCTATCCCCCTGAGCCAGTATGGGCCTATGGGCCTATCCCGACCTCCGTGAACTTTTCGGAAAATTTCACCGCTTAACTAGGAGACCCCTCCCATCGTGTTTTTCGTGGCGAGACGAAGAAAACAAGACCAAACAACCCATAGTAAAATCCCCTCCCCCCCACCAAAAATGACCCCCCCCCCCCATACCCCATACAGGCATTTTCCCCTATAGATGCAAATGTGCGAATCAGGCCCCTATTGTAGAGGTAAAGTCCGTGTTTCGCTTTTTATATTTTTTTTCTGTGAAAACATGTACCCACCCATGACTTGATAGGCAGGCCCCGATAAGCTCGGAAACCGATATTAGCTCTTTTGAATAGGGTTGATAGTGGTTTTCCCCTATTGTAGGGGTAAAGTCCGTGTTTCGCTTTTTATTTTTTTTTTCGGTGAAAACATGTACCCACCCATGACTTGATAGGCAGGCCCCGATAAGCTCGGAAACCGATATTAGCTCTTTTGAATAGGATCGATAGTGGTTTTCCCCTATTGTAGGGGTAAAGTCAGTGTTTCGCTTTTTATATATTTTTTCTGGAGAAACTTTTACATGCAACCACCCATGACTTGATAGCCCTGGAGGAGGGCTTCACTTTGACACCTCACTCGACCCAATCGACCGCATCAACGCGGAAATTCGAGATCAAAAGTCATGTGACCTGGTGGCGCCACCTGTCGGAACTATAGTGCACTTGACCTCCACAACCCGCCCCAATACCGCCCCCTGGCGCCCCAAAGAGTTATCTCCCCCGGCAAAATGGGAGTCTATATGCGGTGACTATACTACTAAGGTCCCTCCGTCAAAATAACCATTTCGTTTCATCATTAAATAACTGATTAATTATTACCTGTACAGTTTTAAATACATACATGTAAATATATCATCTTGATTATAGGCCTGCAAGTCATAACCATTTAACCCTAAATAAAGTAATACTCATTTGTATATAATGTACCGAGTATTTCAGTGTTATCTTTGACACGCATGCTAGATTAATTTGCGAATATGGCTGATAATAAATGCAGTCAGCCGTCCTGAAATTCAGGAAGAAATTCTGAATGATTTGTAGGCCTAACCATCGGTATCGGGAACAGGCGGGCTATTAGAAGCCATATAGGCTAACAAGCATAGATGACTGGCGGCGCTTAGGAATAGGAGATACCCCCCCCCCCACCCAGGTCAGCCAATATATCTCCGAGTTTTCAGCTCATATATGCTTTTCTACATCAACGACCATCCACCGCACACCAGACCCGAGACCCCCCTCCTGCCCACCCACCGTCCCCACACCGTCCCCACACCGTCCAGATTGTATACATGTAGTCATGTGTCATGTTACATTCTTCGGGGACGAGTGAAGTTTAGAAGCCAAAGACGCCATACTTTAGAAGCCAAAGACGCCATACTTAATGCCGCATGCAATCAAAGTCAGTGAAAACACCAGAACTAGATACATGGATAGTTTATCTCCACTGCTCTGGGCCCCTAAACTATACAACCTCCCATTCTTCGAAAAGATTCCATGACTCTGGATTCACATTTTCGAAAATGAAAGTGACGGAAATAAAGACCATTGTCGTCTTTTTGTTTTTGAATGCCCAATAGTCTTTCGAGAACCATCTCTAGATACAGTCAGACCCTATTCGCCTGATAAAGTCTGCAAAGTATGGATTGTAAACTGATGACACACTATAATCATTGTGATGATGAAGCTTCCGCATCTGCGCAAAAGACGAACCGGAAGACGACAATGCGCCAACTGTTGTCGTGTTGTCGTTATGTCGCCCCCGCCAATGCGACATTGCGCCAATACGACAACAGGCATTGTCGTGATGTCGCCTTTCAAAAATGCGCCATTGCGACAACACGACAACTGTTATCGTAATGGCGCCCCGCCAATGCGACAATGCGACAATACGACAACTAGGGCGCCATTGCGTCAACTGTACCGTTGTCGTGATGTCGTGTTGTCGTCTTTTAAAAATGCGCCAACACGACAACACGATAACGGTAGCTTTGGCGTATTGTTGCAATGGCGCATTTTGGTTTCCTCTGTCGGCCATTGGCACCCTGTATAGTAAGCTTAAGTTTTCTCCGATTCAGAGGGCGACAATACGCCATTACGATGGCCGCATCCGTCTTCCATAGATGGCAGCATGAATGTATTTTTTGTGGCATGATGCAGTTTTCAACAGCCCATTCTTCTGTTTGGGTTGTATATGCCTATAATTCTGCTTGACCGGTAGCTGCATGCCAATTTTTAGCCCTACCCTTTCTCCTCCTTTCGTTATTGAGTTCACTGCGAAACAGCGTCACGGTAGGCGAAAAAACCAAAAAAAAACAAAAAAACCGAACAAACACGACACAAAAAAAACACGCGGCAGCGGAAAAACCGCTAGAGTAAAGCAAAAGCAAAAATAAACCTGTACGGTATTATATCTATATATTGAATGCAGATTTTACTTTCCAATAAGCATCATCCTTGCTCATTCACATTCAAAATCTGGCTCTGTGTTCGGCTTCCCAACAAATATAAAATATCTGTGTTCTTGACATGGTCAAAGCTTAATATACCTTTCGATTGAAATTATTCCTACGAAGTAGGGTACAGATTGCAAATTGTCCGGTAATGAGTCAGTCAGTCAGTCAGTCAGTCAGTCCATCCGAATACTTTCGTCGGCAAAATAAGGAGAACTGTTGACATTAGAACCTTAATTTTCGGCATGAAGGTGCATTAGGGGACTGTTACCAACACGTTCTGAGCTGACCTACTTTTGATGAAAATTTCTGGCTGATTCTGACTTAGGCAGGATTTCAACTGGGGGTGGAGATTTCCAAGAACTCAGTTCGCGTCGGAGTCCTAATGCCTACCCTACTTCGTAGGTCCTGTGACGTTCATGTACATAATTAATATTTAAATTATATATACCGGTACTTCCGAAAATCATCATTTGTTTGACGGCGAATATTTAAAATAAAACTTGTGAGAAACACCAAAACAGGCACAACAAATAGAGCTTTACTTCCTCGTTGAATGTTGAATAATGGCGTCCAACTCAGCCTCGTTTTTTAACGAACATGCGCAATGACTTTTCATCGCATAGCTCCATCGCATAGCTCCATCGCATAGCCCCATCGCATAGCTCCATCGCACAGCTCCATCGCATAGCCCATCGCATAGCTCCATCGCATAGCCCCATCGCATAGCTCCATCGCATAGCTCCATCGCATAGCCCCATCGCATAGCTCCATCGCATAGCTCCATCGTATAGCCTCCATCGCATAGCCTCATCGCATAGCTCCATCGCATAGCCCCATCGCATAGCTCCATCGCATAGCCCCATCGCATAGCTCCATCGCTCCATCGCTCCATCGCATAGCTCCATCGCATAGCTCCATCGCTCCATCGCATAGTTCCATCGCATAGCTCCATCGCATAGCCCCATCGCATAGCTCCATCGCATAGCTCCATCGCTCCATCGCATAGCTCCATCGCGCATCGCATAGCTCCATCGCATAGCCTCATCGCGCATCGCATAGCGCGACTTTTTATCGCATAGCTCCATCGTTCCATCGCATAGCTCCATCGCTACATCGCATAGCTCCATCGCGCATCGCATAGCTCCATCGCATAGCCTCATCGCGCATCGCATAGCGCGACTTTTTATCGCATAGCTCCATCGCTCCATCGCATAGCTCCATCGCGCATCGCATAGCTCCATCGTTCCATCGCATAGCTCCATCGCTCCATCGCGTTAAATTAGAAATGAAAGATGCGATGGCCCCTCTCGGCCATCATAAGAAACACAGGTGTATTCGTCAGTCCTACAACACTTGTATAACCATGCAGCATAATATATTACGACATTTTTCGGCGAGGTGGGGTGTTTTCTTGAAATGTTTTAAATGTCATCAAGTTTCCGCTTTCATCTATCAAATCCTTTATAGCGTTTGCTACACTTTGAAAGCCATTTCTTGATTTCTTTCCATACGGAAGCTTGTACTTAGTAATATAGTCATTCGTCCCGGGAGGAAGCAACGGTATAGGCTCCATCTGCTACACCATGCTAAGTTCGTGTTTCCAGAATATATTTTTCACACATCTGGATATTTCAAGTAAAGTCGGCAGATTCAACTCACATATTTTGATCCCGACAATCGGCAATACTTTCTGCATTAATTTATTGAGAAATTTTGTGAAAGAGTGACAGCGGGTGATCCATTTGATTTTCAAATAGTCAATAAAACCTTGTTTAGCCCGCCATCATTCGTACTACAAATAATGGTTTAACGTGTTATCCTATCAGGCCCCGCTCTCCAAATAAAATTGTGAATGCTTTTCCTTTTTCTTTTTTATTTTGCAAATTCAAGAAGTCCTTCGGTGGGTTTGGTAAGGCTGCGAATAGATGCGGGAGTTAAATGTGTTAAGCCAAAAAAAATGATGACTGTTATTTTCCAATCGGTGTTACAAGGGCCGCTTAAACCATGAACTTAGCAGCCTCTTTATAACTCCGGGCCATAATAACCTTTGGACCATAGTTTCAGTTCGGCATCGCATTCAGGTCTGGGCTGAGTTGTATCCCTAATAATTTAAAATAGTTTGATCTCTTTTAATATTACACTCGATTTGACTCTTTCTCCGCTATTTGTGATTATTTCAGACATGTTTTTATTTATGATGTTTCATTTTTCTAACCTACAGAAATAATCCAAATTCCTTTCTAAGTAGTATAGTAAGTGCTAATAGACTCCCATTGACCTGGCGTAAGAATCTGGCGCAGAGATCAAATGCATTATAGTCCATGCAAAGGTGTGCGCTGTCTTTAAAAAAAAACACCGTCTCAAAGAATTAGTGCATCTTGTAGTATGACGTCACGTGGTGGGCAAGGGCATGCATTCTTCCGCGATGATGCGGTCTGGTGGTAATGCGGTCACGGGAAAAAGCTTCCGCGGAGAAAAAGTAGTCCCCAGACTTCAAATACGCTGCATGGTCCGATTGGGTCGAGTGAGGTATCAAAGTGAAGCATTCGTGAAGGAGCATCCAGTCATGGGTGGGTGCATGTAAAATTGGGATTTTTCCCCGAAAATGTAAAAAGCAGAACACGGACTTTACCCCTAAAATAGGAGAAAACACCTATAAACCCTAGCCAAAAGGGCTAATATCGGTCCCCGGGCTTATTGGGAACTGCCTATCAAGTCAATGAGGTGGGTGCATGTAAAATTAGGATTTTTCCCCTGTGGTGCGCCCTGTACCCTATAGCCCGAAGGGTATATGGTACACCAGGGTGCGGGTGCACCACAGGTACGTGCGTGTGTGTGCGTCTGTGTGTGTGTGTGTGTGTGTGTGTGTGTGTGTGTGTGTGTGTGTGAACACAGAGCTCTTGGAGCATATTTGAACCAGATTGAATCGGTTGTACTGTGGTTTTACATCCGGGTCCGCATCTTACCTCCGGGTTTTTCCATGTTTACTGTCACGTGTCCGGAACCGGAAGTTGTTACAAGACAGGTGGCGCCCACTGTCGGAAGTAGTAGGTCAATATCGGGGCGCTACCTGTCTTGTAACAACTTCCGGTTCCGGACACGTGACAGTAAACATGGAAAAACCCGGAGTTAAGATGCGGACCCGGATGTAAAACAACAGTACCCGTATGGAAGACGGGGGAACGAGGGGAAAAACCCACTGAAAAACCCGGATGTTGACAAGGTCCCGGATGTCCACTGCCCACACATACATACACACGCGCGCGCGCAACGCGGTTCAGTTGTACACCAGTACATCTTGGGCTTCGACTTGGGAGTGGTTGAACTGAGTGTGCTAAAAATAGATCACCAGCTAGCGTGCTATAAAATGGAAGCGGCCTGGCCGTTTCATCAGATATTCTGTCAACCACCAAGATGTTCACTTGTACTACGTGCTCCAAATCATTCACTCGTCTGCACGACTTGCGCCGCCATGAGGCTACCAAGCACGACGGAACCGCCCGGTATAGCTGTACGATATGTACACTGTCGTTTCAGCGCCCGGATCATTTACAGCGCCATAAACGTTCAATTCATGGGCCACCCAAGCGTCCATGCGAAAAATGTGGTCGGCTTTTCAAACTGACCAGACACTCTGTTCCGCAGCCACGTCTGCTGGTAGAGAAGCCCGTAGGCACCAGTATCGAGACAGAGGAAACTCCCACTCATCGCACGAGGGCCGATGATGATGATGTCGCCCTAATTCAACAGTCAAATTCCGACGACAAGACCTTGAGCCAGATTTTATACGACGTAGAGGGAAAAGTACACTGCGCTGACGAACCCATAAATGTTTCTAGCGATCTGTTACACGACGATTATCCAGTGAGTGACATCTATCGGCGCCATTCGTCCATGATCCGGCACTGTTTCCACCGTCATCGCCCTATTCAAGATATCTACAATTTCCGAGTGATCGACCTCGCCCATCTACGCAGCTACGTGGAAGCCATCTTCAACGATCAAACTACAACCTTCAATTTGAATCTGGCGTTTGGTTATGTGCTGCAGCATAAGGAGGCAGACCAAATCCGATACTTTTGCCCGAGCAGTAGCATCCGGATATTTGACCAACCGTTTACCATCACGAATAGGGCGTCGCTAGAGACGAGGCTGGAGAAACTGGACACCGTGGATCCCTTGAAATGGGCCCAACAACAACGCCCCAACACCCAGTGGGTCGTAGAGAGGATGATCAATGTCACGTTTTTCGTTATCAAGCTGATCGACTACACCATCGGCTCAATGCTTCGCCCATGCACTGATGAATACCATAACATGTCGTACATACTCTATATGGCTACACGCTGATCGTTGACGGCGTCAACGCTAGGTGGTGGTGGTGGTAGTGGTGGTGGTGGTGGTGTGAGGATAATAAAACGTGTATTACGCAATGTGCCTGTAGTTGTTGATGTCTCTTGGTTGTGTTTATAATGAATGGGTCTGAGCATATTGATGCGATGAGAGGAAGTTTTCGAAGAGAACGTAATTCGACATGGTGCACGGTTGGACTCAAACACAAACACACACACGTACGCAATGTGGCTCAGTCGTACACCAGTACATTTCGGTCCTCGAATTGGAGGTACTTGAAGTGAGCGTGCTAAAAATAGATCACCAGCTAGCGTGCTATAAAAGGGAAGCGGCCTGGCCGGTTCATCAGACACTCTGTCAATCACCAAGATGTTCACTTGTATTACGCGCTCCAAATCGTTTACTCGTCTGCACGACTTGGTCCGCCATGAGGCCACCAAGCACGACGGAACCACCCGGTATAGCTGCACGAGGTGTGGGAAACTATTTATTCGCCTGGACAGTCTGGGGTGTCACGAACGGACAGTGCTTGGGGCACCCAAGCATCTATGCGAGGAATGTGGTCGGCTTTTCAAACTGCCCAGTCCGTTGCTGCGACACCAACGTACACAACACCCTGATCCGCAGCCACGTTTGCAGGTAGAGAAGCCCGTAGGCAACAGTATCGAGACAGCGGGAACTCCGCCCACCGCACGAGGGCGATGATGATGATGTCGCCCTAATTCAACAGTCAAATTCCGACGACAAGACCTTGGGTCAGATTTTGTAAACCGAGTGGAGCAAAGTACACTTCGCGGATGAACCCATAAATGTTTCTAGCGATCTGTTACACGAAGACCATCCAGTGAGTGACATCTATCGGCGCCATTGGCCCATGATACGGCACTGTTTCCACCGTCATCGCCCTATCCAAGATATCTACAATTTCCGACTGACCGACCTCGCCCGTTTACGCAGCTACGTGAAAACCATCTTCAATGACCAAGCTACGTCCTTCAAATTCAATCTGGCGTTTGGTTATGTGCTGCAGCATAAGGTGACAGACCAAGTCCGATACTTACCCGAGCAGTAACATCCGGGTATTTGACCAATCGTTTACCATCACGGTTAGGGCGTCGCTAGAGACGATGCTGGACACCGTGGATGCCTTGGAATGGGCCCAACAACAACGTCCCAACACCAAGTGGACAGTGGAGAGGATGACCAATGTCACGTTTTTCGTTACCAAGCTGACCGACCACCCCATCGGCTGAATGCTTCACCCATGCACTGATGAATACCATAACATGCCGTACATACTCAGTATGTCTACATGTTGATCGTTGAATAGAGCTCAGTAAACACTTGTACCTAATGCGACGGTGCGTTACATAATAAAACATGGTGTTTTATATTTCAATTTGCTTTGTTGTGAACATACTAAACCTACCCAGGGCGGCTCCCCCAGTCTGTGTATGATGTAACATGATGTCACTCAAGTTGTGGTCTACACCATGTACTTTCGCTACTACCCGGACTGATGACGGTGACGTCACCGATGACTTCACAGCAAAGATATGGTATAATGCATGACAGATATGGATGGTCCATCTCTACAACAAATACCTTCCTTCACTGCCCCAAAATGCCCACTTTGGCAACTACTCGTACTGATGACGTCACCATTGACGTCACAGATGATGTGGACATCCCGCAAATCGTGGGAAAAAATTGGCACTGAGCCAATTATAAAACATGTTCTTTCGCTACTACTCGTACTGATGACGTCACCGATGACGTCACAGATGCTGTGGACATCCCTCAAATGGAGTCTACACCCCTGAACTGCAAGGTGACACTTCTCACGACGCATTCGGACCAAGGATGGTCCATCTCTACACCAAATACCTACTTTCACTGCCCCAAAATGCCCACTTTGGCTACTACTCCTACTGATGACGTCACCAATGACATAACAGATGACGTGAACATCCCTCAAATCGTGGTCTGCACCCCGAGAACTACAAGATGACACCCCACCGGACGCATTCGGACCAATAGTGGTCCATCTCTACACCAAATACTTTCTTTCACTGCCCCAAAATGCCCACTTTCGCTACTACTCGTACTGACAAAGTCACCGATGACGTCACAGATGACGTGGACATCCCTCAAATCGGGGTCTACACCCCGAGAGCTACAAAATGACGCCTGCGACGAACCATTCTGACCAAGAATGGGCCTTCTCTACACCAAATACCTTCTTTCACTGCCCCAAAATGTCCACTTTGGCTACTACTCCTACTGTTGACGTCACCGATGACGTCACAGATGACGTGAACATCCCTCAAATCAGGGTCTACACCCCGAGAACTACCACATGGCACCTCCCAGGACGCATTCGGACCAAGGATGGTCCATCTCTACACCAAATACCTTCCTGCACTGCCCCAAAATGGCCACTTTACTTACTACAACCAACTGCGCATGCGCAGATTAACGCGACTTAAAGACACGCTATTCTGACTCTACCCCACACAAGCTTAACTTTGACACATTGCACGACCCATTCGGACCCATAGCGGTCCATCTCTACCGCAAACACACCCCACATACCCCCCAAAATGCCTGCTATCTATACTACGACCAGACTGCGCATGCGCAGAATATTGAAACGGACGAACCATTAGTTCAGTCGGATGCTCCTCCACGAGAGCTTTAAAATAAGACCTCATACGACACCATAAGACCATTAGGGGCTCACCTAGGCCCCAAAACGTTCACCCAGTATGGACCTATACCTCCATAGCCAGTATGGGCCTCAGTGAACTTTTTCCAAAAATTTCACCGTTTCTCTCCGGGAACCTTCCCATCATGTTCTAAATGACGAGACGTGAAAAACAAGACCAAACAACCTATATCAGAATGAACGTGTGTGAATTTCCCAGGATGGACCTATACTTCCATAGCCAGTATGGAACTATATAGTCCTACCCAGGCCTCGGTGAACTTTTTCCAAAATTTTCACCGTTTCGCTCCGGGACCCTTCCCATCGTGTTCTAAATGACGAGACGTGAAAAGCAAGTCCAAACAACCCATATCACAATGAACGTGTGTGAATTTCCCAGGATGGACCTATCCCTCCCATAGCCAGTATGGAGCTATATGGGCCTATATACAGACCTCCGTGACTTTTCGAAAAATTTCACCGATTAGTTCCAGGACCCCGCCCATTGTGTTTGTCGTGGCGAGACGTGAAATACAAGACCCTACAACCCATAGTAAAATGCAAAAAAAAAAAAAAAAAAAAGACCATCCCCATATCCCATACAGGCATTTTCCCTTATATTGTATAATACAGACCCCTATTGTAGGGGTGAAGTCATTGTTCCGCTTTTTATATTTTCGGAAAAAAAACTAATTTTACATGCACCCACCCCCTTGACTTGATAGGCAGGCCCCGATAAGCCCGGGACCGATATTAGCCCTTTTGGCTAGGGTAGATAGGGGTTTTGTCCGTGTTCTGCTTTTATATTTTCGGAAAAAAATCCTAATTTTACATGCACCCACCCCATTGACTTGATAGGCAGGCCCCGATAAGTCCGGGGACCGATATTAGCCCTTTTGGCTAGAGTTAATAGGGGTTTTCCCCTATTTTAGGGGTAAAGTCCGTGTTCCGCTTTTTATATTTTCTGGGAAAAATCCTAATTTTACATGCACCCACCCCATTGACTTGATAGGCAGGTCCCAATAAGCCCGGGGATCGATATTAGCCCTTTTGCCTAGGGTTGATAGGTGTTTTCCCCCTATTTTAGAGGTAAAGTCCGTGTTCCGCTTTTTATATTTTCGGGAAAAAAATCCTAATTTTACATGCACCCACCCATGACTGGATGCCCCTTCACGAATGCTTCACTTTAATTCCTCACTCGACCCAATCGGACCATGCAGCGTATTTGAAGTCTGGGGACTACTTTTTCTCCGCGGAAGCTTTTTCCCGCGACCGCATCACCACCAGACCGCATCACCGCGGAAGAATACATGCCCTTGCCCACCACGTGACGTCATACTACAAGATGCACTAATTCTTTGAGACGGCGTTTTTTTTTTTTTTTGAGACGGCGCACACCTTTGCATGGACTATAATGCATTTGACCTCTACGCCAGATTCTTACGCCAGGTCAGTGGGAGTCTATTCGCACTTACTATACTACTTTTCTCCTATCTCTTATTGTTTTCTGATCTTAAGATGAACCCCTCGAGTTTTCAATTGCCTTTCCTTTTTAGTTCCTTTTGAGTTCTAGCTTCACCATCGTTGCATTTTTATTCATTATGACCGCCTGCTAGATTTTGTCCAGTGTTCCCCCTCGGTCTGTATCCTTTTCTTTGCTATTGAGAATGGAATACATCACGTAGTTATAAAAAGTTTGATCATCTAATCTAAATTTTCCATTAATGTAGCATTCTTGTACGGTATCTGTCATGATGTTTTCTGCTAGTTTAACATATTCAAGATTGAAAAATTGAGTATTGAACTTCCAATGCCTGCGACCTTTTCTTTAGATTTTGATGCAACATGTTAGCGAAATCATTGAGTTTGAATTTGTATGCTATTCCAATATCTGGTTGGCACGAAAATGATCCAATCTGCCTTGTTTATCACCCGATGCGATATTTCTTGTCCAGGTGAATCGCATTGTGGATGAATTCATATACCACCAAATATCATTGAAATTTATATTTTTTATGTCGAGGACGTTCTGGTTAATTTTCTGGCGCAATTTTGTGTATCCAAAAAGTAACCGTGTACTACATTCCAAGCACCACAAGTAATCTCATAATCTTTGAACTATTTTCAAAAATACTTGATTGTCGGAACAGGTTAATGAAGAATACAGGTTAGGCAATAGTTGTGCCACCACCGACGACAACACCACTACACTGCATTTTTTATCCCCGATACAGGTAATAGATTAAAGTAAATGAAAAATGAAAAAAAAACTTAAAACAAAAATAGACCGAGGTCAAGGCATTCGACTATTTTGACCCCATGCCATTCAATGCAACAAAAATTGTGGAATAAGACTGGAGCTGTTATCAGGGCTGTCGTGTTGTGTTTTGTGACGTCGTGGGGCGCATGCTTTGGTGATGTATGAGTCATACTTGATCCAAATATGTCGTACATTGTGAACTGTTGAAGCTCTCGTTATTAAAATGGAACTGAGGGACTCTCCTGGTGTAGACTACGATTGAGGTGTTTTTCGGAAGTGACATTTTGGTGCACATTGAGGTATAGCAGAGAAAGCCTGGGCAGGGGTTTGTTTGGGCGATCTGGGAACCATCCTTGGTACAAATCTGTTATGCGTTGTGTCTTGAATAACTTTTTTTTGTAGAATAAGACACGCGATGTTATCAGAGCTGTAGTGAATGGGGCCCTGTGGAAGCTCTCGTGATGTAGATTGAGATAGGGTGGGCTTTTCACCGGAAGTGACGTCATGGTGCGAATAATCGAGGGAGTAGTAGTGAGCGGGCATTTTCAGGTGCATAGGGGAATGATTTGGGTGATTTAGGGACCATCTTGAATCCGAATATAACATGCATGGTCTCGTAATGCAGCTCTCGTACAATCTCAATACGACTCAAGTCTTGTTCACGTGACTGTGATATCACCTGTAGCGTCATCTGTTACGTCATCCGTGTTGGAGAAAACGCAGATACGCTCGGGTGCGTACGGGAGACATAAACTATTATACAGTAGCCCATAGGGGTATCCAGTGAATGTGACCCTCGGAGATACATGTGGACCAAAGAGTGTAGTCAAACATAACAGTTCCAGTGACCGTGACGTCATCACTAGTAGAGAAAGCTAAAAAATGGTGGGACTTTGTCGACAACTCCTGTCACAGAAATAGAGAAGCTGGGGCCAAACCCACACACAATGGAATCGGTTTAGACCTGTTTGAAATGGTTCGAATCAATTTGAGAGTTAATTATTGAAGCCATCGTCGTAACGTGGGCACGCCCTCATTGCATCCAACGGCCGTCTTCATGCCAAGAGTAAGAACCCCCCCACACACACACACTTATTCCTGGCCTCTGATGTTTTAACGCCTTGACAGAGTCAGATGAGAGAAAAACGAGAGGGCCAAGGGCCCTGACTGCCGTCGTTTTTTGAGTCTACTGGACAACCTGCAACCTTTGACGTAGATTAAAAGTGTGCGATTGTCCGAACATGCGCATAAGATGGCTTGCGAATCGTGTGTCTCCATTATCGCGGAGCGATATCCGATACTTTACCGTATTCTTTTCGGCCTTCATCCGGCGGGTAACAGTCTGGAGAAATCTGATAAATTACAGGTTTTTATACCACTTCGGAAACAGATATTGCCTGGACTTATAAAACATATAGGTATGAATAACTTTCGTATCATGCAAGAGGTGTTGTAGATATGTAATTTTGAACAAGTAGGATAGCACATGACTCGAAAATGGCGGATTCGGTAGACCATTTGCGTACACTTCGCCATCCATAAGATGGCTTGCTAATCGTGTGTCTCCATTATTGCGGAGCGATATCCGGTACTTTACCGGATTCTGTTCGGCCTTCATCCGGCGGAGAACAGACTCGAGAAATCTGATAAATTACAGGTTTTCATACCACTTCTGAAATAGATATTGCCTAGGCTTACAAAATATATAGGTATGTGTAACTTTCGTATCTTCCAAGAGGTGTGGTGGATCTGAAATTTTGAACAAGTAGATCATCACATGACTCGAAAATGGCGAGTTACGTTGAGGTTACGTCGGTAGACCTCAGCTGATTGGCTGACGAAGTCACGTGATATTGATTTATGGAAATTCCCTCTGGCAGTTGCCGAAACTAGGCTGAACATGGATACACACGATCCCAGGGTCAGTCTTAACGCGTACAGATGACCGAAATGGTTACAGGTTGGTCGGTAGACTTTAGCTAATTGGCTGACGAAGTCACGTGGTATTGATTTCGGGAAATTCCCGTTTGCATTTGCCGAAAGTAGGCTGAAAATGGATACACACGATCCCAGGGTCAGTCTTACCGCGTATAGATAAAGATGACCCAGATGGTTACAGGCTGTTATCCGAACTGTTCTGTATCGGCATAAGGGGAGATAACCGTTTGTCTACTGGGTAGCTGTGGAAGACTGAGACACAGCAAGAAAAAAAAGACTGAGACACAGCGCGTCCGAGTTGAAAAGACGACGTTAGCATTTCGTGAAATGGAACTTCTGGTGTAAATTACTGACAAGTGCTATAATAAACAACTAAGGTCATGTTGATGAAAATGGACGTGTAGCGTTTGTTTTTGTCAACCGGTGCAATGTGATCGGGAGACTTTCAAATGGGGTGTGTTCTCTGGACTTTCCCCAGGTTTGCATGTAGTTGGTGTCACGAAGGGTTTCGTTCCATCCTTCGTGAGTTTCCCTGAAAATGATAGATGTGTTGAGACAATAAACTTGAAAGGCTTTCGTATTACTTTGAAAGGAAATGGTACGATAAGGCGAGATTAGTCTCTGTATTGCCAACCGATTTTACCAGTTGCGCCAGTGTATCTTGATCTAAATGTTGTTGGCTTAACAAAGTAACCATTGGAGAAATCTGCAGACTGGAGGAAAATACACAAAGTGAAGAAATAGGTGAAATGTCTTCATTTTTTCATTTTCAGCTTTCTGATATAAAGTTGTTTATTGCTTTCTTTAACAGAATGTGATTAACTGCAGGAGCGGAAGTCCCCACTATAATCCTACAATGCATCAAATCAATGCCCATATTTGACAATCCAAAACTTATTTTGCCTCTGTCAGCTTTGAATCTTTGCATTTTGAGGCAAAATATCTGAGCTGAAGACTATGAGTAGTATACAAAGCGTATTTGGATGACGTTTGACCTCAGAAATTTGCATATGACCTCTGTGACGTCACGCGACAGCCAATCAGAAGCGAGTATTGTGTCACATGGGGTCATGTGTGGTGGTGGGTGGTGGGTGGTGGGTTAAGATGGCGGCTGTGGTGGTGGGTGGTGGGTGGTGGGTTTAAGATGGCGGCTGTGGTGGTGGGTGGTGGGTGGTGGGTTTAAGATGGCGGCTGTGGTGGTGGGTGGTGGGTGGTGGGTTTAAGATGGCGGCTGTGGTGGTGGGTGGTGGGTGGTGGGTTTAAGATGGCGGCTGTGGTGGTGGGTGGTGGGTTTAAGATGGCGGCTGTGGTGGTGGGTGGGTGGTGGGTTTAAGATGGCGGCTGTGGTGGTGGGTAAGATGGCGGCTGTGGTGGTGGGTGGGTGGTGGGTTTAAGATGGCGGCTGATATTTGTTCCCCCGGGTAAAATTTAAGGGGTCTCAAGGTCATCTGGCGATCACGTGATCAAGGCATGTACTGACATGTTCTGGATTGCATCAGCATTGCCTGGGTGCCAAGTGTTGACCACTATAGGTCTGGCAACCTTTGACCTTTGTATTCCTCCGCGGTGATGCGGTCTGGCGGTGATGCGGTCGCGGAAGAAAGCTTCCGCGGAGGAAAAGTAGTCCCTAGACTACAAATACGCTGCATGGTCCGATTGGGGCGAGTGAGGCTCTTTTCAGTCATGTCATGGGTGTTTTCACAGAATAAATGCCATGCGGAGGATAATAAACATAATCTATAGGTGTTGTACCATGTTAATAGGATCAGTCTAGCATCTGTACCACCCTAGGGTCGAGTGTTTATTGTCCCGTGTGTCTCCGCAAGAAAACAACAAACAAAATGGCGGCTCCAGGATGGTGTGGGGATGCCCTTTCCATATCACGGCGTCGACCGTAGCGCCATCTGCACACATTGACGCAAGGGAGACAACTCGTGTAGCCTAAGGGTATGGACATAGCCGTGTTGGAGCTAGGGGAGTTACTACTGGTCCAATGGGGTCGAGTGAGGTATCCATGTGAAGCTTAGGTGAAGGGGCATCTGATGGAGTGGGTGTGGGGTTGAACTAGCGTCATTCTGCGCATGCGCGGTGGCCCAAGTGTATGGAAATAGCCGTGTTGGAGCTAGGGGAGTTACTACTGGTCCAGTGAGGTCGAGTGAGGTATCAAAGTGAAGCCTAGGTGAGGGGGCATCTGACTGGACTAGTGGGTTTGAACTAGCGTCATTCTGCGCGTGCGCGGTGGCCCAAGGGTCTGGAAATAGCCGTGTTGGGGGCTAGCGAAGCCAATAATGGTCCAGTGGGGTCACATGAGGTATCAAAGTGAAGCTTAGGTGAAGGGGCATCTGACTGGACTAGTGCGTTGACATAGCGTCATTCTGCGCATGCGCGGTGGCCCAAGGGTATGGAAATAGCCGTATTGGGAGCTAGGGGAGCCACTAATAGTCCAGTGGGGTCATATGAGGTATCCATGTGAAGCATTCGTGAAGGAGCATCTGACTGGACTAGTGGGGTTGAACTAGCGTCATTCTGCGCATGCGCGGTGGCCCAAGGGTATGGAAATAGCCGTGTTGGAGCTAGCGAAGCCAATAATGGTCCAGTGGGGTCGAGTGAGGTATCAAAGTGAAGCCTAGGTGAAGGGGCATCTGACTGGACTAGTGGGGTTGAACTAGCGTCATTCTGCGCATGCGCATAGACGTTTTGGGATGTAGGGGAGTCCCTAATGGTGCAATGGGGTCGAGTGAGGTATCCAAGTGAAGCCTAGGTGAAGGGGCATCTGATGGGTTGGGTGTGCGGTAGGAATATCATTCTGCGCATGCGCAGATGCAATGCGGAGCTCTCGTCCAATCAGAAGCGAGTATTTCAAATCCGCCACGGAGCTCTCGTCCAATCAGAAGCGAGTATTTTGACCCGGTGCATTATGGGACATATCCAAGATGGCGGCACGTATGTTCAAGATGGCGGCACATCCGGTGTCGAAAACTGGCCATTTTGTCGGGATGTGGTCACCTAGTGTCGAAAACTGGACCCTGTATGGGTCCCGCTAGACGTGTTGGAGCTAGGGGAGCCACGAATGGTCCAATGGGGTCGAGTGAGGTATCAAAGTGAAGCATTCGTGAAGAGGCATCTGATGGGCTGGGTGTGGGGTTGAACTAGCGGCATTCTGCGCATGCGCAGTCTGGCCGTAGTATAGAAATAGACGTGTTGGGATGTAGGTGGGCCCCTAGTGGGTCGATGGGATCGAGTGAGGTATCCATGTGAAGCCTAGGTGAGGGAGTTACACTAGGGTGTCGTTTCCATTCTGCTGCGCAGGTCACGTGGTGGGGTTGTGACGTCACTTCCGGATTTTTCACTAAAACTACCTCCAAACATAGAAGAGTTTCTAATGTTTCCTCTTAGACGTCCGTATGTTCAACCCTCCGAGATGTTTCCCGGCGAGGCCCCGGCCCCCCACCGCAGCGCGCGCGCGCGGGTTCTCCGGCCGCAGCGCGCGCGCGCGCGCGGGTTCTCCGGCAGTGCGCGGCATCACCGGCAGCGCGCGGATGCATATGCCATTGTGGAAAACCCCCACAGGCAGGTCAGTACATGCATTCCTATGATGTTCACGCATAATAAAAAGGATTGACCTGTAATCTGTGTTGTTGTTGTTGTTGCTCCCTTTTTTGGACTAACCCATCAGAATAGTACGTATCACGGACTACACCCGACTTCTAGGTGCGCATGTGTGACCTGGTCTATAAAACACGTCCCTCTGGATCCCACACCTTCATTTCTACGGTTGCAGAGCCATGGCGGAGACCCAGCCCCATGCGACTCGCATTTTACAGTATGCCACCGTGGTGAATTCATTCACGGGTTACCGAGCAGTGGTCCGGTCCATGTTTGCAGATGGCGACGACAACGAGGGACGACGCCAGATCCTGAACGAGTTCACAGAAGCGGTCCTCCACAGAGTGCACTCGATGGAGAGGCGTGCCATCACTCACCACTACTGGACTATGACAGCCATCCTTGATGCTCGGGCTATGGACCACGAGCGCTCACGCCGGAACCAGCACCGGCTGGTTGGCCTCATACTAGTCTGTGCCCTATTGACCCTGGCGCTGTGGTATTGACACTATAAATACCAGGGTCAGACAGAGTGTGTGTCATTCACCGTTCGACATTTACAGCAAGCATGTCATCCGTCCTACGAGCCATCCTGCCCCTTACACCCCAGGTGGGGTTACACGTCTATGAAGATAAAGTCACCCTGGTGGAAGACCGTGGAGCTATTTGCTGGGCGCCCGCTGAGACCGTATCGAATACGGTGACACTACCTCGTGACGGCTGGACCAAATTTAAACGGGTGTTGAGCGGCGAGCTCGACGGAAACCTCATCCACATAGACAATGCCATCTACGTATACCGTACCTCCCTCTTCCTACGCCTGGGCCGCTACCAAGACCCTACGCGAGGCTTCACCCTAGACCCCGATCTGTGGTCAGCCTTGGAGAAAGTGGTGCCTATTGTGGACCAGCTGTTTACACCGGACGAGCGATCATCAGACCAGTTGGCGTGGGCTCGTGCTATTGAGGACGCGCTGGCTGAACCCCATGAACAACTACATGAACCCGACGACGATGCCATTGATTACCCGGCTAGACTCAGTCAGCCAAATGACATGACCACCTGATCCTTTGATCTCACGGGGTTCTCCCTATAAATACGAGAGACAGTGAAATCTGGTACCATTCACGTCCTGACCATGACGGAGCATATAGTACTGGCGTATTTCAGCTTGACCCCCGAGGTTTTCCTGCACGTGTATGCGGATAAGGTCGATATCATGGAGGAGGTGGGAGACGTCTGTTATGCGGACCCTACACAACCGTGCCCGGCTCACATTCGTCTGTCCCGGGAGGGCTGGACCAAATTCAAACGGGTGTTGTCTGGTGAACTGGACGGCGACCTCATCCACTTGTGTCACGATGTGTACATCCGACGCGGCCCTTTCTTTGCTCAATTGGCTCGGCTAGATGGAGGTACAGTGCATTTTACCCTTCACCCTGATCTATGGTCTGCATTGGAAGATGCCGTGGTAGATGTGGATGAAGTGCTTATCAAGCGGTCATCAGACGAGTTGGACTGGTCATTTACCATGGCCACTGTGGAAGCCCACGAAGAAAATCAGAAAGAAACTCCGGCCCAAGATACACCCGTTATAAATAAACGATAGAGCCAGGGTCCATCATCATTTTGTCACCATGAAGCGCTGGGAGAAGGTGTTGGATAACTTATACTACAGTCCCGACAGTCCGGCGGCCTATAGTGCCTTGTCGGCTCTCTATCGAGCGGCCAAACCCCAGGGGATACAACGTGCCCAAGTCCGAGATTGGTTAAGAAAACAAGACACCTATACCTTACATCGAGCTGTCCGTCGCCATTTTCTACGGAACCGGGTCATCGTGGGAGGAATAGATGCCCAGTGGCAAGCGGATTTGGTCGATATGAGCGCCTTTGCCAAACACAACGATGGGAATCGGTATATCTTGACGTGCATCGATATTCTATCCAAGTATGCGTGGGTGGTACCCATCCGGACGAAAACGGGGGCAAATCTCATAGCGGCGTTCAAAGACATCTTCAAGACCGGGCGCAAACCTTTGTATTTGCAAACCGACGAAGGCACGGAATTCCTCAACAGACCGTTCCAACAGTTTCTGAAAGCCCAGAAGGTGTTTTTCTTCCATACGTACAACGAGACCAAGGCTTCCGTGGTGGAAAGGTTCAACAGGACATTCAAAGGCCGCATGTATAAATATTTCACCTATAAGAATACAAGGCGGTACATCGATGTTCTACCGAAACTGGTGAGGGGTTACAATCGAGCCTATCATCGAAGTATACAGAGAGCCCCCATTACCGTGACCCAACGCAATGAAGCCCAAGTCCGGCGTGTCTTGTACCCCATGCCATCGCAACGAGCACCGAAGGCGATGTTCAAGGTCGGGGACCCTGTACGGATCAGTAAAGTCAAGGGCAAGTTCGAGAAAAGTTACTTGCCCAACTGGAGCGATGAGCACTTCCTGATTAAACGGCGCCTACCCCGACAGCGGCGAGTCTACGAACTGGAAGATCTTCAAGGGGAACCGTTGCTAGGCACGTTTTACGAGACGGAATTACAGCCTGTCGTAAAAACACAGCAAGACTACTACACGGTGGAGCAGATTTTGAAAACGGAACGTCGACGTGGCAAACTGTTTCATTTCGTCAAATGGCAAGGCTGGCCCAGTTCCTTCAATTCCTGGGTCGCTGCCAACCAGGTAAAACGACTATAAAGCCAGACACCACTGCCGTCCTCCTACATTCCACGTCCGACCATGAACACGGTGCAACCGTCTCTGAACACAGCGTTCCAAAACGCGCAAAGCGCAAGTAGGCTTTGGGGTGATAGTGCTAACCCTGTTGAGTGTGTTGTACGGAGGTGTGTTTTACGACGTAGCCTATGTCAGTACGTTACTTAACCAACTGAGAACACCAGCCATCAGTGAAACGGGTCTACAGAGAGCACCAGTCGTATCGAGCCCAGTCACCACCACACCCCGTGTACAAGCCACGTCGAGTGTAAGCTCTACACTTACACCAAGTACACCTACTACGTCTCAAGACCCACCGGATTTCATCCCTCACAGTGAACCGACAACGACGACCCACGTTGTACCCATCACCACCATCATCATCCCTGAACGTGAACAGACAACGACGACCGACGTTGTACCCACCACCACTCCAGTTCACTCGTACCAAATTTACAAGAGCGGGTTACCACGACAGCGGATACACCTCGAACCATGGATCCCCGTTGGCAGCATCCCTTCACGTGTCTCATCGCAGGACCGACGGGTTCCGGCAAAACGCACTTCGTCCGGAAGCTCCTCGAACACGCCGACAGCATGATCACTCCACCCATTGCCAGAGTCGTGTGGTGTTACGGAGAATGGCAGGAAGCGTATGCAGCAATGCCCCACATCACGTTCGTGGAAGGCCTACCCAACCTGGCCGATTTGGAACCCGACACCTTGGTGGTTCTGGATGATCTCATGGCGGAGACGGATGCGCGGGTCACCCAACTCTTTACCAAAGGCAGCCATCATCGACGGCTCAGCATCATCTACATTGTGCAGAATCTGTTCAGTAAAAACAAAGAACATCGGAACATCAGCTTAAATGCCCACTACCTGGTGGTCTTCAAAAACCCGAGAGATACCACTCAACTGCTGCACCTGGCGAGACAGATATATCCCGGCCGCACACCGTTTGCGTTGGAAGCCTTTAAAGATGCCACAACCCCTCAGCACGGGTATATGCTCTGCGACCTCAAGCAAGCCACCCCCGACCACCTTCGACTACGGACCGGCATCTTTCCCTGAGAGACCCACCACGTGTACTTGCAAAAATAATGTAAACACACCCACAGTGGCTCCCCCAGCTGGGGTGTGTGTGTGTGTTTTGATGATGGGGATAATAAAAAGAATGAATACCACAGCAGGGTTGATTTTTTGTCTCTGAAGTAGATAAAAAGAGCAGAGTTGTGGGTTCTAGCATTAGTTGTACATGATGTCTGCGCGAGTACGGAAGCACGCTCCCACGCTCCGTGTATTGAAGACGGCCCCACCCGAGTTGGTCCGAACCATTGTACGCGGTGCGGACCCTGACCTTGTACGCTGTCTGTGCGAGATCGGGTACAATCTGTTAAAAGGCAACGTACCACTGACTCCGGCTCAGAAGACCAAGTTGGCCAAGCATAAGACAGGTCTACGAACCCTAGTCCATAAGCGGGTCCCACAAACACAAAAGAAAAAGGTGTTACAGAAAGGCGGCTTTCTCGGGGCCATCTTAGCACCGTTGGCCGCTTCCGTGTTGGGTCCAGTATTGGGTGGACTCTTCGGCCGACAATGAACCACACGAAAAAAATGGTCCTCGTCGAACCTCGGTTGCTTCAAAACCTCCAATCGCCCTACCCTGTGCCACCTACGGTGAAGACCATAAACACCCTCGATGGAGAGATGCAACAGATCTTACAGAGACCGGGGTTAAGCGACAGTGAGAAAGTACAACGGTACAATGAGACGCTTCAACGGTACATGACGTTCATGGACCAATACAAAACCCTCTCTACACCAGCAACAGCACCACCACCACCACCACCACCACCACCACGTGACAGACCGCCGACCTCAGCACCGTTCCAACAGCCGCCATTACCAGGGGTAGCCCCCACAGCCCCACAGTGGGTGGAAGACGAAGTGCTGAAGAGTGTACCTGCATCGTTCAAGAAACAAACTGGCCTGGTATTACAACGGATGAAACAGAATCCTAACATGACTTGGAATGATAAAGGCGAACTCCTGGTACAGAATCAGGTGATCCCCGGCACCCACATGACGGATTTAGTGAATGACCTGATGCGTAAACGCAGATCGCACACGGATCCTCGAGGATGGGAGGTCTTCGCTCAAGGCTTGAAAGACATGCATGTACCACAGGAATTGGTGGGAACCCCCACCGCTGGGCCTTTATGCAGCAAACCCAGCAATCGCCGAGTCGTGCACCACGACAGATTCCACAACCTTGGGAATCCGACTGGGAACCGGAGTCACCCCCCAAAACTCCTCCACCACCACAACGGGCACCTTCTTTTCAGACCTTTAAAAAAACACCCTTGATCAGGACACCGCACATCTCCAGAGCCGTGACACGTAGCAAGTCAACGCGACGAACACGACACCGGACACAACCACCCAAGGTCTGGAACACCTATTAAAACCAACAGCAGCAGCAGGACAGCTCAGTCGCCATGTTTTACCTCACGCTACCCAGTAACAGTTCACTCGATGTGTTTCCTGACAACACCGTGGCCAAGTATGTGACTCAATTACCACAACCGTTGCATTTACCTGGCCGGTGGGAATGTGAACTGGTGGATATTCAGTACCCTTACTCGTGGTACAACGTGCGAGCCAATGAAGTGTGGTACGAGGTGACCTACGAAGGAAAAGACACCCGACTCACTCTCCCTGAAGGCCAATACGATACTCCCAAGGAGTTCATGGGTGGGTTGTCAAGACTGTTGCATTATAAGGCTCTACGGGAGGTCACAAATACTTCAAGACCCATCAAAGCCTATCCCTTCAAGAATCACGTGAACTTCGATTACAACGCACACAACGACAAGGCAGAGCTTATCGTCACCGCCAACGCGAGTGTCGTACTATCCTACAGCAAATGCTGGGTTTCGATCTACGGACGTTCGCTGGTCCCACCGCCCACCAAGGCGAGATCCCGATGGATATGAAGTCGGGTATGTACGGACTCTACGTCTACTCGGACGTTTTGGACAACCACATCGTGGGCGATATCAACACACCTCTGTTACGGGTGGTGCCCATTAAAAAGTTGTATGGAGATCAAGTCACCCACAGTTTCACCCACATGCTCTTCCTGCCTGTACGACAAACCCGCATCAACACGATCACGGTGGATATAAGAGATGGCACGGGACGACCGGTGGCATTCGAACGCGGGAAAGTGGTGGTGACACTTCATTTTCGACAAGCACGTGCTCCCCACTTTGCATAGTGAAGGTGCCTTACGAGTGCGATGCACGCAGCTATATGGACTATTATGCCCAACAGGCCGGGGGTGGCTTTCCGGTGTTTAGTGGTGCACGCATGCAACGTGGACATGGACTGGGGAACATACTCGAGAGCATCGTCAAAACGTTCCTGCCCTTGGTGACGCGTGGGGTGAAAGCAATCGGCAAACAAGCGGTACGCAGTGGACTGCAAGTGGCCGGTGATGTCTTGGGGGTACGGCACCCAAAGAATCCTTGAAACGGCGGGCCAAAGAAGCGGGAGGCGTCTTGGTGGCCAAAGCACAACGCACCGTAGGGAATAAAGAGCTGCCCCACCGAGACCACGCACCAGTCGACGACCGACCCAGCGACGACGCACATCGAAGACCCAGGATATCTTTTCTTAAACATGTCCTTGATCCACGCCGAGTCCTGTCCCTCCACCAACAGTGAATTTGATTTGTGGACCGTGCCGCCCACACAGACCAGTGCCGAACAAGGATTATGGATGGAGCATCTCCCGCTGTCCAGCATCAACGCAACAGGACCCATCGAGTTCACCATCAGTAATGCGGATACGACCTATGTGGATTTAGCCCATACCTACTTGTATGTGAAAGCCAAGATCGTCAGTGGAGATGGCGCCAGAATCGTCGACCAAGCAACGGTGGGCCCGACGAATCTCTGGCTGCACTCGATGTTTCAACAGGTGGATATATTTCTCAGCGACAAACTCATCAGTGACTCGACCAACACGTACCCTATCGAGCCTACATCGAGACGCTGTTGTCGCATGGGCGAGAGGCTAAAAAATCTCAACTGACAGCCGCTTTATTCTACCAGGACAAAGCCGAGCACATGGGCGCAGAGAACGACAATACGGGATAGAGCAAACGGAAGGCTTTGACCGCGAACGGCGTCTCGGTGGATATGATCGGTCGACTGCACGCAGACATGTTCATGCAAGACCGATACCTCTTGAACAAGGTTCCCATCAAAATCCGACTGATACGGGCGCCTCCGACCTTCGCCTTGATGGCCACTAACGTAGAGGCGCATGTAGCTGACTATAAGATTGTCATCGAAGACGCAGTCCTGTATGTCCGAAAAGTGAAACCGAATCCAGCCGTTCAATTGGGACACATGAAAACCTTGGAAACAAAACCAGCCCAGTACCCTATCCGACGTGTGCAAACCAAAGTATTCTCTGTGTCTGCTGGAAATATGAGCGCCAACAAAGACAACCTGTTCCTGGGGGAACTACCCAAGCGATTGATCCTGGCCTGTGTGGAAAATACCAGTTTCAGTGGAGCCTACCCAGAGAATCCGTTTGACTTTAACATTTCGGCATCAATTTTGTGGCCCTGCATGTGGATGGACAACAGGTGCCAGCCACGGCCTTAACCCCGAACTTTGGGCGCGCGAATTTCATTCGAGCCTATCAGAGCCTATTTACAGCCACCGGTCAAATCAACCAGGACGAAGGGAATTTCATCAGTCGGGCGGACTACGGGAACGGATACACGTTGTTCTGTTTCGATCTGACCCCCACCTTAGAGAACGATCATCAGCTGGCCCTGGCCAAGCAAGGCAATTTACGGTTGGAAATCCACTTTCAACGAGCCCTCCGGAGCACCGTGAATGTGATCTGCTACGCCGAGTTTGACAACATCATTCAAGTGGACAAGGCGCGCAACGTGCTGTGTGACTTCTCCACCTAACATGGATAAAGAGCAGATAACCA
>JAVTVY010007730.1:0-47152 GCA_036873755.1 Hanleya hanleyi
AGAAAATGAATTAAAAATTCTACATTCTTGTCATTGTGTAGCATTTATAGCATTTGGGGAAAACAGTTTTTGAATTTTTGTGAATAAGAGTGTGGGTAATTCGATATTATGACAAATGCGATTAGGAAATCAGTCCCGAAAATATCGAGTAAAGCTTTCGAAAAGTGGAGAATATACACTATATTTATCTAGTATATTTGATATTTGATTAGCTCTAATCAACCACTGACAGATTAACCTAACAACTCACTTCGAAAAGAAGACTTAGCTTGTTGTTTCGAGAGTACAGATTGGTCCAAACCGTGATTAAACACGCTCTGGAGTATAGAATGTCGTATAAAGAACATGAAAGCTGTTATGATGCTCCGGGAGAAAATACTGAGTCCCTCTTTAAAAACCATACCTCCCGGCTACGTCATCTCCTTTTCAATGTTTGTTTTTACTACCTGTCTTTGTGGGTTGTGTGCGACCCTAACTCCAAATTATCAATACCGGCATTTGTACAGGAAGTGCTATCTTGAGATAGAGTATTATCTCCAAATTATGCAAGCAGGCTTCGCGTATATAATTTTGCAATGCCAAGAAAAGGAATATTATAATGGTTATATAAAAACGATTAGAATGACTGCTCAACAATTCAGATCTAGAAGTAGGCAACAATAGCCCTATCCCGAAAGGGAATTATCTCCCCTTTAATCCTACCAGTCCTGTGGAACCATTATGCCTCCCCCCTAACAAACGTTCTACTCTAGAAAAAAAAAATAGAGAGCTGACGTTCAGTGACTTTGCAGTTTATATGTTTGGGTAATTTTGAGCTTATATGCATAACTCTCCGAGCAGAGGATCGTGAGCAAATTCAAAATGGCGGACATGTTGCCAATCGACAAATAATGCCTTTTTTGGAAAAGACGTCACTGTGACGCCATCAAAGTGGTCATCTTGGATTTTTTTACATTTTCTTGTAGAGCTGGACCCAAGGGTGTAGAGTGATAAGTTTTCGCTCCCTAGCTCAAGGGATAAGAAAAATATTCAGGGGGGCGAAATGGCACCCACCACCCAAGCCAGGACACGTCCCAAAAAACCCAAACCAGATCGGATTCACCTTGCTGGTTCGCTCGGCAATCACTGTCGCGCTTTCAGGTCGAAAATATAATCTGCTACCGGTGAGCAATTAATTGTCTCGGTTTCGTTTTTCTCTAAAGGTTACCGCAATTATTTTAAATAATAGATTGAAAAACTATTGTAGAATAGTTTGCAAAAGTGTTTTATAAAGGGGAATATCAGTATATATTTTATAGCTTTTGAATACTCCATATAGGTAATATTCATTAACTAATTAATTAAAAATTTTGCTAGGGCTTTTAGTACTTAGCGGAAGTTTTCTGTGTCATGGCGCCTCTAGTGCGATTCTGAAGATAATACCCTTTCCGAATTAGGCTATTGTGGAATCGACACAATATGTTCCACCCGACCAGAGAATAAACGCACCCTGAATAAGCAGATACACAGTTACATTTGTTTATTACAGATACAGGAGTTATCGTTGGTGGAGTACTCGGAGGATTGGTTGTCGTCGGTATCATTGTAGCCATCATTATTATCTACAAAAGAAGGTAATCGGTTTTCATCCGTATGGACAATTCAATCAAAATTCGATTCCAACGAAATATTCCACCACATTTTTATGTCCCTTTGGAATTCAGGATTTAGTGTAACATGGTAATGCAATTCCGCAACACTACGCACAAGCTGTGGCAAATAGGAGACAAAAGATCTGCCAGATTCCACAATAATGAATCTAGTTGCCAAGTTCAGATGTCCTAGTAATTGCAGAAGCCGTCTCTTTGCCCAAGTACGTTTACTGAAAATTTCGTCCAAGAAATCTAAGATTCTGTGCACTTTGTCTGCCGGCATACATACTTCAAATATTTGCGAGTGTAAAATTACTCTCAAATAAGTGAAACACGTTGTAGGTCCCGCCGTTGTATGCATAGCCAACATAATCTTGAATTTGCCGTAAATTAAAGTTAACAATGCCATAGTCCTCTCTCCGTCGCCTTTACTTTCTTGAATCGTGAGAAAGTCGTCCAATAAATGCAGAATAATAATTGCCTTCTGCGACCGACAATAAGTTAATTCTGTATATATCAAATGGTGGTTCCGTGAATTTCCATTTCGGCTGCCAGTATCCACTACATCAGACTGACTGGCTGCAGATCGGTTATTACGGCAAAGTTAACTAACTGTAGGGAGGTTGCGAACACCGGTGTCAAATCCACATTACAAACCTGAAATAATTTGTTTACGAACTCCCTGTCTAGATGTTCATCAAACTCATATTCCATCGCTTCTACATTCACTGGGGTAGAAGCCGAAAATTGTTAGACCCCTCTTTGTCATTTATTGTCCATTAATTGCCACTTGCTGACTAAAATACTTTCGCGAAATTGCAAATCCAATTATGGCATCGAGTACAAGACGCACAAGACCACCTAATTAGCGCATGCAGATCAGAATCAGAAAATGTTGATCATGTTTTTCTTTACTACGTATTTCCTATTTTTAGAGTCAACAGAGAAACTAAGGATAATACTATTCGTGTACCAGCCGTCGAGGAATTATCAGTTAGTCAACAAGACAGGAGTGGACAATCCGGATATATCAACGTTGAATTTAACGAATCAACAGCGCAACCAGAGGGAAACTTTCACAGCGGCCTGTCACACACAGAGGAGGACGATAATATTAGTGTGTTATACACCAAGGTGAATAAAAACGGTAGACATATGAAGATCACTGAGAGACAAACCTCACCTGATGAATACGATCATGTCCAAGGAGAATCTGCGAAATTTCCGGTTATTCAGCATGGCGATTATGATCACGTGGCTATGGAGGATGGCGATGATGAAAAATCTGTTAATGGGAATAGAACAACTTATGCAGATTCATCGTCTTACGACAATCTACATCGATTCTCTTCTAAACCAGGAGTGGTCAACGACGAGACGTATAATCGACTTCACCATCTCACAGCCGGTAACTCAATAAGCAGCTGCGGACCTCAAAATACAAGTAATTATGATTACGCGAGTATTCCTGTCTCCGATAGACAAAAGTCATCCAACAATGCCAACAACAGCCAGCAGACAATCACTGTTTACGATATCGCTAAGGCTATTTAAGCTGATTAAAATACTATATTCTTTGGAATGATGGGCTTAAAGTTGGCACTTAGGTTTAAAATCAGTCTAGATGTGTATATTCGACGACACCGAAGTGCGGAACGCCAAACAATTCTTATTAATGTGCCATTTGACCCCCTGTTGGAAACGACTACATAATTAGTCTGTCCTAATGCAATCAATAAAATGAACTTATAACCCAAATCAACTCACGTAAATCCTAATGGAAAGTCTAAATGAAAGCTCGTCTACCAGGTAAAGTTCCATATTCACTGCAGAGGCAAAAACTCTATTGTCGGATTTAGAAGGTATTGGGTCTACTAGAAGGAAAAAAATATGTCTTATTCTCGGTTTCGCTATCATGCCTTCAAGCGATTAAAAGTGGAAATTCAACTCATCCTACTATCCTACCGTTTCGATCAGGCCATGATTAGACGATGTAGGATCGGCCATACTCGATTAACTCACGAGTATTTACTAAAAAAAGAACCGGTATCAAGGTGTATTCCATGCCATGAAGATCTCACGGTGAAACATATTCTCATAGAGTGCATAGATTTTAAGAAGAGATACTTTTAATCGAGCAGTTACGCTGGAAGATCTTTTTAGCCGAGTAAAAAAAGATTGTATTTTAGATTATTTGAGAGAGATTGATTTGTTGTACAAATTTTAATGTTTGTACCTGTTTTAACGCATTCGTTTGCTGAGTTGTTGACTTGAATATTTAGAATTTTGTTTGATCGTCGCTATATAGCTGAAATATTGCTTAATGCTTATTGCTCTTTCTCTAACTGAAAGTCATCAAATAATTCCGTCATTGTAAAAATCACCTAGATCAATCCTAACGGGATATACTTCAAATACTAATATATTAAGACCTAGATGAGACAACTGTACTATATATAGATCAGGGTAAGGTTTAGTCGCCAGTCATCGCATATTTCAATTCATATAATGCAATCACAAGCATTTGTAATAAATAAGGTTAGTTGAAATGTTTTCAGCGTTTGTACATTGAATTCCAATAGACCAGAAAGATTATGTAATTCCCTTGACTGAATTACCCTGGGTTCGTCTATCTCCTCCTCACCGGCACCCTTCCATCGAGTCGATAGATACAGCATTCAAGATCCACTTCCGAACATCGATAGTCGAGATTCTCGCTTTTCAACTGTCCAGTACTATTGTCAATACGGTTTGGCTTCATGACATGTTCGTGCACTGTGGTTGAATGTTAGTTATCTGGCGTAGTGGTTTATTGAAATTGTCTGTACGTCTGTGTCTCACGATCGGATACGAAGACATGCAGGTCACCAGTAGTTCATGTCCTGTTCTTTTATCCGTGACTCCCAGGGTTTGTTGGTACACATGCGCTTTCCCCACAGTATGACACCGATATATAGCGGTACATTCGTGTACCACTGAGTGTTACAGTGATGTAACGATCTGTGTAGGACCAAGTTGTTGCTATTTGATGTTGCCGACGATGTAACATTATGTATTGATACATCATTGGCGACGGTTAAAAGTACATTGCGATTTACATTCTTCAGTGTTCCATTGTTGGTCCTACATTGACTCTCGTTTGTTTGAGGGTAAGAATAGCCATCCTCTGTATATTGTACCCTCATGCATCATTCGAAAATGGACAAATATTGTAAAATTGAGGAAATAGAAAGAACTCTTTGTTATTTGGAGGTAGAGAAGTTCGTCAGTGTCGAGTTACGTGCGCTTTCACCTTCGAATGCGTTTTTTGTTGGAATCAGGTGAATTACGAGTTATGGCCCTTGAACCAAGCTTTCTGACTGACGGACAGCCACATCTTCACCTCAGAAAAACCCACTTATTTCATATTTTGGAAGTCCGATATCGGTTCTTGATATGCTCGATATATCAAGCTCCACAATCCAACAGAGAAAACGTCCAGATCTACAAAAGCATTCAAAGTTAGGAACAGAAAGCGTACACAATACGACAGCAAGCATCTGTCTGTGCAGATTTTGCAGTCAGATTCCACTCGCTATGAAAGGAAAAACCAGGTAAATAATTTCATCACTTCATCATATAATGTCCGTCACCCATTGTATTAATTAACCTGGACCCCTCCTTCCACTGTTGAACTACTTTTTAATAGTAAGATGCAACATTGCAACCCCACTGAACAACATTCATTTCGATGTCAACATGTTGTCTATTTATAGGGATTTCGACCTTCATGCCTACTATCCGAAATACTCATCAACAAATATTGGGTCAAATAACAATATATATGTAACTCCGCAGAATGATATCATGGTTAGAATGATCTATATTTCAACTTAATTCAAAGTCATTTTCAAGATACAAATTGGAGCAAGTGAGACATAGGATATATATACACTAAGGACAGTGAACACTGTGCAGACTAAAACAATACTATACAATACGTGACAAAAACAGTTAAACAGCTCATGGCGTTAGTATGAAGTTCAATGCTGATTCAAGCTCATTATCTTATCCCGCGAGGCACAAATTCCAGTGTTGAGGCTTGGCTTGTTAGTTCTAATTGCCAATGCTACTTTATATAGTAAAACACGCCAGTGATTTGCTCGGTCTATTATTTGGGTGTTTAAGAACACTTTGTCCACAGTTGAGATAGGTTCAGTATCAGTGTCAAGGAAATGGTCCATGGCGAAAAAGAAATTAAACTGTTCACATGAATTGATATGGTTAAAAATGGCGCTGTTTTTGTCATAAGAATGCTGTTGAAGTCTTTTCATAATACAACACTGTGTCTCTCCAATATATGTTCACTGTCCTTGGTGTATATATATCCTATGTCTCACTTGCTCCAATTTGTATCTTGAAAATGACTTTGAATTAAGTTGAAATATAGATCATTCTAACCATGATATCATTCTTCGGAGTTACATATATATTGTTATTCGTAAAACTCCTCTGTGGCACAAATGGATTGGGTCAAATGAATTCCCAATTGGCATCATGTGTCATGTCGAAATATTAATATTGACTGTTATATTTCAATGATTATCAAGAAACATCTGGATTAAACGAAACTTCCAGTGTGAGGGGTGCGCTGGGGATATTCTATGAACTAGCACTCCATTAAGGGGTAGATGTCCTATATCTCACATGCAATTTTATACGAAACAAACATTAACATGCGAGTGTTTATCGCCGTATAACAGATTCAAACAATTAAATGAATCGCAACGGAGAGAATAAAATATAAATGGTCAGACATCTATGTGTACAGAAAAATGAACCAAAGAAGGTTGGACCTCGGAATTTTCCCTTTTGTGGGTACGCCTAATAATATTCTCAGTGAACATCGGCTCTAGATGCGTTGCTTATGACACAATAAACACGCATGGTCAGGAGACAGCACTCAGAAAAGGCCCTAAAATTTGGCTTATTGATAAATAAACCGTTGGAAAAGGATGATACCCTGTCATAACTTGTTTCTATATATATTATACATTTGACGAAAAAAACGGTTTGCTATTTTGAAAATGAGGTGAAAGGGTCAATTTCAGGTCAGAGGTCAAATATCGTGAAAGTAGAACCACTAAATCACTTTTTGTTTTGGATTTTTTCCGGAGTAAATTGTTTCATATGAATATTCGTCAGTGTCTTAAATTGAGTTTGTTGTTAAACAAATCAAAGAACTGCATTAAAAAGGGGTAAAAATTCTGATAAAGATTATGATATATGTATTATATATTCTTTTTTTTTTTAATCTGAATTTGAAATATTTTTTAAGTACATGTACATATTTTTTCCTAGCATTTAATTATCATTTTACTGTTCGAGTTGCCTCGTAACGTACTTTACGTAACTTCCACTATTGTATCATGGGTAAATGATATACGAGATGAATCATTTGTATCACTCGTGTGATTCATATGTGTCACTTGGGTGACAAAAGATACACGCTTGATGGGTGAATTACATGTGAGACATCCCGCGCATGCATCTCATTCGATGTTCATAACAAATTCACGCGTGATTCACATAAAAGATGGCAATCAGTACCTTCATCAATCTGTATGGTCAAGTGAAAATCTTCCATTGCAAAGTTAACGTAAGCAAAACCCGACGACATTCGACTCACTTTATGCAAGTTCTATTATACATTTTTTTTTGCGAATTTATCTTCTCATTGGGGAAACTGACGTTCGAAAATAAGTTCACATATGATCCACACGAGATGCAACTTTGTCTGTCTAAAAAACAAGCAAGTGGTGAAAAAGATCATGTCAGTGTACTCATAATGGGATTTAACTGATAAGAAATGAGGCAGGGAAGTTCTATCAAGTCAGATGGGAAGTGAATATTTCTCAGATTAGAAAGGTTAAATGGTCGTCCCTGGCTGAGCTGGTGATATTCCATTATTCCCTATGCGTCACACACATGATTTTATACTTGCATGTGTCACATACGCTTTTACCACTACTAATATTATTGAAATTGTTGATGTCCTCATTTAAATGTTTCACCCTCATACTACCGTACTCGTCTCATTATTCAGCTCATTATTCATCTCACTCTGCGTTGCGCCGTGCATCCGTGATGGTTGTCGCCTATTCTAATTTTTTGCATTAGAATATAAACGCTGCATGCGGTCAAGCTATTGCGGTCGAACCGGTTTCTATTATGTTCGCTCGCCAGATAAATGGTGAATGGTAAAGTTCGCCGGGATTAGATTATGTAATTGTGATTCTGTGACGGTATATAACTCCCATAACCTGAGACACTTCACGCCTTTGCTGTTGGAGTCATAGAGCGTCTTCACTACGTCTTGATGGTCTTTACAGGTATGTGGATTATAAATTGTCACTATATTATCTCTTGCTAATGTTGTATATAATGCTTTAAGGTAAACTGGTATCAAGTTTGGCGCCCTTACGAGTGATATCGAAGGGTTTTACGAGATGGGTTGAAAATTGATGAAGAAGATATGGATGATACAGCTTTTTGTGAGTTGAGCAGCAATTCTGACCTCTTTTTCATATTCAGGAATGCCCTTGGAATGATTCCCACCCAGCTGTCAGCTTCTTCGTTTTTTCACAATTACCAATTGGCTACCACCAAATATCTTAATGTCGAGGTTATTGCAACTATGGATATTTGAATTATTACGGATATGGGAGCTATTGTCAGTGGTATCGTCGGAGTATTGGTTGTCGTCGGTATACTTGTGATCATCATTATATTCCATAGAAGAAGGTAATAAAGTATTTTACTTAGAAACCCCGAATCTATACAAGTTTTATCCAAAGCAAGCGGTTATGAATGCAGGATCACTAAAATTCGGTTGATTATTCTGGATTCGGGAAAGACATTTGTTGTATCTAGCATGATCACAATGCAGGCTTAGAAGGAAAGGTTCAGCTTTTCCGCATGATATGTCGGCTACTATTTGACGGATACTTCGAAACAACATGAAAGCTGCTAGGTACTTTGCAGATGTGCACTGCCCGAGTTTTTTGAAGATTTCGATAATTTTCCCTGAGTTATGGCCCTTTATGGTTAAGGTCAATTTGCTTGACCGCTCCATATCTCGGTTACTGTTTGAGACGCAGTAACTTACATGAAACTTGTTATGTGTCTTGTAAGTGAACTTTTTTTACTCATTTCGGTGATTTTCCAAAGAGTTAAGCCCCTTTATTGACGACTTCAATATAGGCTATAGTACATTGTTGCCTGGGTTGTATCTCCTTTATTAATTATCAGAGAAGTTCTTAATTTGCCTTGTAAGTGATTAGTATTATGTGGGTGTCCAATTTCCTGTCTTTTTACCCATGTCGATTTTTTCCCGAAGCTATGGCCCTTTAGCATCAACGTGAGTACAGGCTTGTCCGTCCCATATCTCGGTTACTATGGAAGATGTGTATTACCTTGTGGATATGCAATATCAGGGTTTTACACTTTTCTCTGATTTTCCACAGAGTTATGTTCCTTTAATAACGACGTCAATATATGCTATATTGTACATTGTTGAAGTGGGCCATCAATAATTGACGAGAAAGTTTGACATTTTCGTAGTAAATCCTTAGTATTGTGTAGGTATGCAAATCATTGTGACGGTAGTTTTATGACTTGAAAATATTGTGCGGAATTAAGCGGTTGTTTGGCTTCGGACCTCACAGGTATTTGTTCCCAAAACGAACTTGCATTCTATAAATACCCTTGTTTTTCTTCCTATCTGCCGATCACGTAGTTCATTATTTTCCAGGAGATGACTTGATAGGGCTATTACATCATCGCTTTGAAATATTTGTATCTAATATCGCCCAAGCCAGTGCTAGGGACCGTGTGATCATGCCATTCAAGATGTCCACATGAACAGCTACAATAAAAGAGCGGGTGAGATACGAATCCTCACAGGGATCACTTTTTGTTCTTGTGATGTTTTCAGAAATATGCTATCAGTACATTTGTCTTTGGGGTCATATGATTTGTTGTCAGTATGCCGGCATCGTTTTCCACCACCCTTTTAATTTTGCGTTTAACTGTAATGTTTTTCATCTGTTTAGATGATTTTCTCCAGGGTTGTCTCCTTTATCGTCCATATCAATATATGTGATGAACACCTCCGATACTTACGTGGAAGATACTTAATATCTGCTTATGTGCAATGTTAGGATATTCATCGTACAAGCCCGTCGCCTCAAACAGACACCTACGAGACATTATATCGGTTTGCTCCGTCCAAACCAGAAGTGGCCGAGGATGACACGTATAATCGACTGAAGCATACCGTGGATGATCAAACGGAAGAAAGCAAAGAATATCAGGATACAAGCAATTATGAGTATGCAAGTATCCCAGTCTTTGTTTCACAGGAGACACCAATTATTGCCAACGAGAACCATCAATCAGCCCAGCAATTGTTAAGAGCTTGCTGCAGCTTTTCCAAAACAATAACGTATTTATTGTTTCAGTGGATGCCTCAAAACCTGGTTCATATCCACTAATACTTACGCAACGAAATTTAACAGTCACACGACGTTAGATGGTTGTCCTTGTTAAACCGTTTAATATGAAAACAGTATTTATACAAGAACAATATTAAATTCACCTTTTCAATACCCCGCAAAATAACCACTTGTCATGCTAGTATACATGTACAGTTTCGGCCACAATAACTGGTACATTGCTAGAAAATAATTTGGCAGAACAATGTAAAGATAATAAATGGAAAATCAGATTGATTCTTGAGAATTCTCTACTTCCTTGAGATTAGCATACCGGCGGTGGAATTCGAATAGCGAGTGTAACATTTCAGATGCACATCATTGATAAATGTAGATGTAAATTTCTGGGAACATCAATGCGAACGCCAAGTGATTTAGCTCGGAATAACTTTGGCAATCATTTCGAATGTAAAAACTGTTGTGTTTCTTGATACTCCGTCTTTCGGCTTTTCTGGCCTCTAGTCATAAGATTTTGCAACCCATAAATAAACATACTTGTTACATCCTGTCCGGCAAACTGGAAATTTGACCAAAATGTTTAGCGATAACAACCTAAGACCGCCACGGCTGAAAAGATTACACATGTAGAAGGACGATGGTTTCGTAAGGTTTTTGTTGTCAACATCAGATTTCTTTGTCCAGATTGTGGTATTGGGGTAACTCGACGTTTTTGGCGATGAAGATGTAGATGAAAAAGATTTGTCATAGGAGATCAATTGAATTGAATCTTTATTCACCAGATTTGAGATTGTACAAATAAATAACCATTTTTTGTTCGACTGGCGGCAATATCATATGGATATCAATATAAAAATAGAATAGACAAGTGTACAAAATGACAATTAACTATTTAACTGAATGGCGTATGGAGATAGCGGAAATATAATGGCAGCGAGATGGTGCAGTGTGGACCTTTCATTCTCAAACTGTAAAATTATAGTTGAGATCGAGAGGAATTTCGATCCAGATTTTTAAGTTTCGGTGCCCTGTGCTCAGATATTGACGATTGCTTGTAAAGTGGTTTGGATGAAGCGAAGGAAGAATAACACCGTGGTAAAAGCGTTGCATTGATGGCAGAACATCAATGTACAATATTTATAGAGTTTGTTTAGATAGGGTGTTGATTATCTGTTCGAAAAGAGGTGGAATACGCAAGTAGGTACCCTCGCCCCTCCCCCTCCCTTCCATTCCTTCCCTTCCCCGTCGTAGTGCTGGAGCCAATTTTCAGAAGAGGCCTAGAAAATGGTTTCGTGCAACACCCACTACACAGTTGGTTTGTCATTTCAGGCTGCTTGGGGAAAGTCTCTGGAACATTTCTAGCCCTGATGTACAGTTGATTTGTGGCAGCAACAATACATGGCGGCCTATTTTCGATCACAGGGGTGGCGCATGAAGCACAAATCTGTAAAATCTGCATAATTATTTTTCTGAGCTCCTACAGCCACGATTCCTCGACAATTATTATTGACAGAAGACAGGTCTTTGCATTGCTGCTTAGCAAGTTCAATTTTATCTATATATAATGCTATATATGTCATGAAATAAAACACAAAATTGCATGGAATGTTGTTTTTGTTTTCTGTTTCGAATGTAATTGTGCAATAATGTCTTTAAATAGACCACCAGGTTGCCAATGCAGTTAAAGCAGTTAATATCATCTATCTACTATTCAAAAAACAAACAGGGTTGACATGCCTCGAGTTAAACCAAAAATAAAGGCATTTCCCTTCCCCTACCCTCAAGTCACAAAAGTCCAGTAATCTCATGAAAACTACCTCTCAAGGCCATCTGTCATATAATAATTACAGTCATACACTCAATATTAATACAGGGGTGACCATGTTTTTACAATGTCCGTCTAGATCTATAAACACTAAACAGTCGTTTCTAAGAAGTTTAATCAGTCTGCCTATAAACTATCCAATTCGAATGAAGCACCAAGATGTCATTAATCATCATCATCATCGTCTTCCGTGTCGCTTGATTAAACTTTGTTTGGGTTTCTGCATGGCGCGCATCCCATGCAATTGCAGGCTTCTGTGCATGGCATCTCGTTGTTTTTGCAGGCACATATGTGGCTGCGTTGGCATGCAGATGCCTTACTCCTACATGCTGTCGGCTCAACCAGTCCAACTGGAGCAGGGTCTTTAGACATTAAGGTGGGTTGGAGAGTTCCATCCTTTGTGGCCCATCCATTGCCATCTGGCTCTGGTAACCCTTGGTTGGCGAGCAGCGACGCCTTCCAGATAAAGGACTGGTAGTTAGCTCGATGGATGTGCAGCCGGGTGGTTGTTTTGGAGTTTTGGGAGGCATTCACTCTTCTGCATTTTCTGGCAGAACATCCAATATCTGACTTCGTCTGCTGTGTCACCAGCTCCCCGGGCTGTTGTGTAGAGGAAGCAAGCAAACCGCTCGCATGCAGGGACGGTGTACTCTGTCGGTGGGATGATATTACAAGCGTCTGGTCCGTCATTCGTAATTCAGCCATCGTCCATTAAAGAATATCCGCCTCCATTCCATATTCCATATAACAGCATTAGCACCAAATTAAAAAATACAATCATAGTATACATAAAAATAGGCTAGTTTCCTGGAAGAGAGAAGCACTCAACAGTTTTCAATGATGCCGGCAAGACATCATGATGTTCCAAAAAATCCGTATCGCTGACAGTATTCTTAATCCATAATATCCGTTGTAAATTCGTCATCTAGAGAATGATGTATCTCAGTCACGCTTTGACTGTGACTGTTCATATGAGCACCATGAGGATCTTGGAGTACATGGGTTCATATGGCCCCTAGCCCCGGGTTAAGCGAAATTAGGCACTTCTAATTAGTCACTTCTAGACACGTCTAAGCGGAATTAGACACAAAGCAAAGCGGATCTCCTAGCTGAGACACTTGTTTTTGTAGGTATTCATCTTTTTGAAGTTTCCTCAATGCAGTTTTCTTCCCGATGCCATGCTTTTGACCATGAATAGGCAGATACAAGGCTTCTGCTGCATGTGCATAATGCTTCATATGACCACCCGCAGGTCATCGTGCAGTCACCAGTCACAGACGTTGCCGTCATATGCATACATATGTACACCAGAATGATGTGCCACAAACTTTGGTTTTGTACCGGTGTGAAGCAAAGGCTAATCTACATCCCAATCCGTGAAATAGTCTCTGCCATTGGTCCAGAAGTATGCAAAGCACTTCCATCCTTGCATGCTCTCACATGATGTGATTCGACGAGTGCCTTCATTGATATCGGGAAGAAAACTGCCTTAAGGAAACTCCAGAAAGATGAAGACCTACAAAGCAAGTGTCCCAGCTAGGATATATCATCCTACCGATAGAGGACACCGTCCTTGCATGCGAGCGGTGTGTATGCTTCCTCTACACAACAGCTGTGGGAGCTGGGGACACAGCAGACGAAGTCATATTGGATGTTCTGCCAGAAAAGGCAGAAGAGTGAATTCCTCCCACGAACTTCTGACAGTCCTTTATCTGGAAGGCGTCACTGCTCACCAACCAAGGTTTGCCAGAGCCAGATGGTAATGGATTAGCCACAAAGGATGGAACTCTCCAATCCACCATAATGTCTAAAGACCCTGCTCTAGTTGGATTGGTTGAGCTGACAGCATGTAGGTATAAGACATCTGCATGCCAACGCAGCCACAAATGTGCCTGCAAAAGCAAGAAGATGCCATGCACAGAAGCCTGCAATCGCATGTGAGGTGAGCCATGCAGAAACCCCAAAAAAGTTTAATCAAGCGACACGGAAGACGATGATGATGATGATGATGATGATTACTGAAATCTTCTTGATTTCGCTCCATTGGAACATATAGTTGGATAGTTTATAGAGATTAGGCAGACATTAGACTTCTTAGAAACGACTGTTTAGTGTTGATAGATCTAGACAGACATTGTAAAAACATCGTCATCACTGTATTAATATTGAGTGTATGACTGTAATTATTATATGTAGACATATGACCTTGAGAGGTAGTTTTCATGAGATTACTGGACTTTTGTGACTTGAGGGTAGGGGAGGGGAAATGCCCTTATTTTTGGTTTAACTCTAGGAATGTCAACCCTGTTTGGATTTTTTGAATAGTAGATAGCTGACATTAACTGCTCTAACTGCATTGACAACCTGGTGGTCCATTTATAGAAATTATTGCACAATTACATTCGAGACAGAAAACAAAAACAACATTTCATGCAATTTTGTGTTTTATTTCATGACATACCATTATATATAGATAAAATTTAACTTGCTAAGCAGCAATGCCAGGACCTGTCTCCGGTCTATAATCAATGGCGAGGAATAGTGGCTGTAGAAGCTGAGAAAAACAATTCTGCAGATTTTACAGATTTGTGCTTCATACGCCACCCCCCTTATAGAAAATAGGCTGCAACTTATTGTTGCTGCCAAAAATCAAGTGTACATTAGGGCTAAAAAATGTTCCGGAGACATCCCCTAAGCAGCCTGAAGTGACAAACTAACTGTGTAGTCGGTGTTGCACGAAACCATTTTGAGACGGTCCTGGCTCCTCGACTATCGTGATATATAGCTGAAAAAATGTTGAAAGCGACGTTAAACCTATTCACTTACTCACTCCAATGAAGCAACATACATGTACACCATTGCAACCAGTTCGAGCTGATTTCGTTGTATGTTTCTCGTCGATTTGTTTTTGGTGCATGAAGAATTCGTTTAGAATTATAATCCCTCAACTAATTTCAGCTCGATTTTCAAAAATTAACTTGTTATCATCATCATCATCGCAATGTTATCATAATATACATTTCAAGATTGTGGGTTGCACAATTTTGAAACGGAGAACCAACAACACTCGCATAAACCCGGTTTACTGAGTAGGCCTTGTTCATTCGTCTGCTGTTGGCAGTTGTTGGTTAACTTGATATTTATAATAGCTATCAATCTGTATTGCACAGTTTGCGCAAATGGACAAAAGGATAAACAATATCTATATTTTTTCTACTGCTGTACTGTTAATTACAAGACGACAACCTGCGCACCGGCACAGAAATATGAAATCAGACAAAGCTAATTCTTTTTCAAGTAGTATCATACTCTATTCAGTGATGAACCAGATATTAGCACATCCAGTACATTCATTTCACTACTGAGATTTACATTATTTTTTCATGTATGTCCGTAGGTAAACTATATCGCACGTACAACATCTTCCTCTATCAAAATTAGCATCTTAATTAACATAATAACTGATATGATCAGATCGTGTCTACAGCATAAAAAGTGTCAATCATGTTAATTAGATTGGTCCGGATTTACCATGAAGGTTAAGTTTTCAAAGTCTCGTAGTTGGTGTTGACAGTTCCACCCTCATCATTATTTCGAGTTAAATATTCGTACATTCCAGCATTTGGAGGAGAATTTCTGGGTGATCCACTCTCTACAGGATGTAAATAATCAGCCTCTGGACTAAACTGTGGAGTGTTATAATACAGTGCATGATTCAAACCGTCATCTGGGACAATCGTCACGTAGTCGGGTTGCTTGAAGTTGGGCTCCGTGTTTTCGTAGTCATGTGGGTTCTCACTCGCAGCAACACGATCGTCGTTGATTTCATCGACGGAGTGATTCATTACGTTGGTATTCACATAGCTAGCAATTCTTTCCGTCTTTTTAGCTTGAGTTGGGCCGCCATGCGACTTTGTCCTTCAACAGAGGAAATTCAGGTAACTAACTTCATGTAGTGTGACATCATTATTAATATATATCGCGTTCGATATTTTCCTGCCGCTCCATCGTTTCTGTGTGCTGATTGGACAGTATTCGAAAAACGGAAGGTAGGGCTGAGCGCTGTCAAAGCCAATTACGTGTTCTCGAAAATAGGCCAGTCAGCGGCTTGACAATAATAAGTGTCCTCGTCTTGACAACAAGACGGATTAACAGGAAAAGATGCGGCACACTATATATTATGTTCAGCCTGTTGTTAATGCTGGTTCTTCGCCAAATTCCAGACCCGTGTGCCTCCCTCATGTCTTATTAATTTACTTAGAAACACTTGGCTCACTCAGTTGCACAGGACTCCCGGCCAATCAACACCGTCCGTCCAACAGGATGTTGTAATGTCCACTCTTTCCACACATTTATGTGTTCAACTTGATTACTAGAATTCTTGAAACAATATATACAGATATGCCTTTCCTTTCGTTCTCCTATACAAATAGACGCTCCGTGTGCCAATCACAACCGATGGTGCCATCTTTTGAATACCTGGGTAATCAGTCCGAGGGTATTGCCAATCAAGTGTACATTAGGGCTAAAAAATGTTCCGGAGACATCCCCTAAGCAGCCTGAAGTGACAAACTAACTGTGTAGTCGGTGTTGCACGAAACCATTTTGAGCCGGTCCTGGCTCCTGGACTATCGTGATATATAGCTGAAAAAATGTTGAAAGCGACGTTAAACCTATTCACTTACTCACTCCAATGAAGCAACATACATGTACACCATTGCAACCAGTTCGAGCTGATTTCGTTGTATGTTTCTCGTCGATTTGTTTTTGGTGCATGAAGAATTCGTTTAGAATTATAATCCCTCAACTAATTTCAGCTCGATTTTCAAAAATTAACTTGTTATCATCATCATCATCGCAATGTTATCATAATATACATTTCAAGATTGTGGGTTGCACAATTTTGAAACGGAGAACCAACAACACTCGCATAAACCCGGTTTACTGAGTAGGCCTTGTTCATTCGTCTGCTGTTGGCAGTTGTTGGTTAACTTGATATTTATAATAGCTATCAATCTGTATTGCACAGTTTGCGCAAATGGACAAAAGGATAAACAATATCTATATTTTTTCTACTGCTGTACTGTTAATTACAAGACGACAACCTGCGCACCGGCACAGAAATATGAAATTTGACAAAGCTAATTCTTTTTCAAGTAGTATCATACTCTATTCAGTGATGAACCAGATATTAGCACATCCAGTACATTCATTTCACTACTGAGATTTACATTATTTTTTCATGTATGTCCGTAGGTAAACTATATCGCACGTACAACATCTTCCTCTATCAAAATTAGCATCTTAATTAACATAATAACTGATATGATCAGATCGTGTCTACAGCATAAAAAGTGTCAATCATGTTAATTAGATTGGTCCGGATTTACCATGAAGGTTAAGTTTTCAAAGTCTCGTAGTTGGTGTTGACAGTTCCACCCTCATCATTATTTCGAGTTAAATATTCGTACATTCCAGCATTTGGAGGAGAATTTCTGGGTGATCCACTCTCTACAGGATGTAAATAATCAGCCTCTGGACTAAACTGTGGAGTGTTATAATACAGTGCATGATTCAAACCGTCATCTGGGACAATCGTCACGTAGTCGGGTTGCTTGAAGTTGGGCTCCGTGTTTTCGTAGTCATGTGGGTTCTCACTCGCAGCAACACGATCGTCGTTGATTTCATCGACGGAGTGATTCATTACGTTGGTATTCACATAGCTAGCAATTCTTTCCGTCTTTTTAGCTTGAGTTGGGCCGCCATGCGACTTTGTCCTTCAACAGAGGAAATTCAGGTAACTAACTTCATGTAGTGTGACATCATTATTAATATATATCGCGTTCGATATTTTCCTGCCGCTCCATCGTTTCTGTGTGCTGATTGGACAGTATTCGAAAAACGGAAGGTAGGGCTGAGCGCTGTCAAAGCCAATTACGTGTTCTCGAAAATAGGCCAGTCAGCGGCTTGACAATAATAAGTGTCCTCGTCTTGACAACAAGACGGATTAACAGGAAAAGATGCGGCACACTATATATTATGTTCAGCCTGTTGTTAATGCTGGTACTTCGCCAAATTCCAGATCCGTGTGCCTCCCTCATGTCTTATTAATTTACTTAGAAACACTTGGCTCACTCAGTTGCACAGGACTCCCGGCCAATCAACACCGTCCGTCCAACAGGATGTTGTAATGTCCACTCTTTCCACACATTTATGTGTTCAACTTGATTACTAGAATTCTTGAAACAATATATACAGATATGCCTTTCCTTTCGTTCTCCTATACAAATAGACGCTCCGTGTGCCAATGACAACCGATGGTGCCATCTTTTGAATACCTGGGTAATCAGTCCGAGGGTATTGCCACGACACTAGGTTAAAGCTCATGATCAGACAATGAAAGAATACATGAATACAGGTAAGCCTGATCAATGTATAGAAAATATCCCGGTATGGTGAACAGCGAATTTACTATAGAACTTCAAAATTGCGCAGCATATTGACGCCATCCGTTCCGCCACAAGAACTTCTCGGCAGGGAAACATGCCGAACGTGAAAAATACGATGATAAATTCAAATTTACCTGAATCTGATGACAAAGCAAATAGCCACAGCAACACAAGCACAGACAAGAATAACGCTACCAATGACCACGCCGATTATTTCTCCTGTACCTGACAAAATAAATGTTATATCACAAAGTTAAATTGAGACAAATCATCGTATAACATGCCTTTAGTGGCATTGTTTGTGTGAAACCTCCTGCTTGTCAACGATATGAAGGGTGTAGGAAACTTAATCTTGCCCTGATTTGCCGCGGCGACATATAGCCGATACCATCTGATTATAAGCAACGATAAATACTGCATGGGATCATGATATGGTTTGGTTGATTAATCCACAAGATTTGTTTTACAGAGTAGTTGATTGTGGTTAGAGCAACTAAACTATACGATAAATAGTCAAGAGGAGTAGTCCAATGAATTAGGAATTTCAATAAGAGGACTTTCACAAAACAGTATATCACATCGTTATGGCGCCATGTTTTTTCAGGGAGTCCACTGGAATGGGTCATGGTCATGGTTTGATCATGTTGGTCCGCTTGTGGTTTGGTGCTGTGGGGGTCATGTGGGTCGGGTCGTGTGGTGATTATTCCGGATGATGATTGTGGTGGTGGTGGTGCAGAGCTACTCTATGGGGCCGTTTCATAGACTGGTAGAACATTTTCTGGCCTTTCGAAAGAGACGTTATTGCGTATTCCTGGAATATTGTATCGATGCTTTCTCTCGGCGAAATCATTTGGGTGATCATGAATAAATGTGTGCTCAGATGAAATTTAACCCTCTAGAATGTAATAATGTAGACTAGACAGCTATTGAACAAAATAAAATAAAAAATATATATATACAAGGAAAGTCATCCTACACAGTCTCTATACTAAACACTAAAAGGCTAATGCAGAAAAGGCAGAGCATATATGCCGAATCAATCACAGCCTGAAACAAGAAAAAATAAGGAAGAGATGACCATGAAAAACGATCCGGATGACCATTTAAAGCCCATCTAACTGTAGACTTCAAATTAATTAATAAGAAAAACCTGAAGTCTGAGAGCTCCCATAATGAAGAATAAATGGGATAGACAATCCTTAAACATATTTGAAGCGAATTAAACGACTCCCAAATTAAATGAAAAACATCTAGTTTTATCCAAACCAGGTAAAGATCCACCAGACCGTAAGTCATACAGGCCAATCTCTCACACCTCAAATCTAGGCAAAATATTGGACACAATAATAACTTATAGACTCGAGTATCACATGGAAAGAATCAACCCAAAGCGGTTTTATAACGAAGAAAAACGTGTTAGATCACAGGATTTAAGAGTCAATAAAAGGAGAATGTCAAACATTCGGTGTAGAAATGATATTTGACCTTATATGACAAGATGATCTAATTATCCTATAGAAATCTAGGTTTAAAGGGAAGAAATGGAAGTACCTCATAAGGCAGTGTGATCAGGTCTGCTCTTTTTGATATCTTGATAGAGGAACTAGCCGAAGAAATCGATTCAAAACATTCCAAAGTAGAAAAAATACCTTTTCGCTAACAGCACTACACGATGGATAACCGCACGCTCCAATAAAAATACTGACAAGCATAATACAAACTACACTAGATCCATTCAGTTGCTGAGCGGATAAATGAAGTTTAACTTTTCCACCCCTAAAACAGCGGGTAGTGTACATGGTGTAGTCTCGAGCAATAAACGTCAGGTTGGTGTCAAGCCAGACAACTGAGTTCCAAAATAACGATAAATACCCGGGAATGATTATTTACCAACACTCACATGGAAAGATCACCTGGACCAACAAGTTATTTTGTGCAACAAAGACCTGAACCTCGCGAGGTGTGTCTGGGACAAATTGAAGATAGGTAAAAATAATCTGAGAAAACTCTAGATACCAAAATCTCACCAGATCAAAAATAAATTACATGTCTGTCGCCTACAAATCAGCATGTAAGACACTTCGAAAAAGGATGGACATCATGCAATATTCTGCCATAAATATAGGAATCTGGGAGGGAACCACATTATGCAGATCTATACAAAACATGAGAATGAAAATCACAAAACCCCTCGGCTTCCACCAAGCATATGAGAAATATGCTGAGAATGTGTAACATATTATGGCTAAACTAAACTATCGTCATTCTGCAGATATAACAGCTACATTCAAGAATATATATCACAAAATCATATGTAGATTAATACACAAAAAGGTTTACAACTCTGTAAAATAAGGGCCGAGACGAATAATATTTAGGCTTTTATATTACATTACAAGTAGATAAATAAGTTTCCAAAATTAGGTAGCTGTAATGAGCACAGTTCTTCGGAGAAAACTGGTTACATTCAAGCATATCCAAGATTAGTAAACCCGAAAAGGGGTATAACTCCGTAAAATAAGGGCCGAGACGATGATTTTTTTTTGTACGCTTCTAGAATACAATTAGATAAATAAGTTTCCAAAATTTAGCAGCTGTACCGAACACGGATCTACAGATATAACTTGTACATTTAACTACAGATCACAAAATCGGAGATTATTGCATCCGAGAGGGGCATAACTCCATAAAATATGGGCCGAGACAAAAATTGTTTATAGGCATCTAGGCTACAACTGAATGAAAAAAATTCCTCATAATTTGGTAGCTGTATCAAACACAGTTAATTATATATAACTGATTACATTCAAGCATATATATCACACAATCAGAGATAACTGCACCCGAGAAGGGGCATAAGTTTGTAGAAAAAGGGCCGAGGTGAGTAATTTTTTGTTGGCTTCTAAAATACAATATAAATAAGTTTTCAGAATCTTGTATCTGTATCGAACATAGTTCTGCAGATATAGTTGGTTACATTCAAGCATATACGACAGACATAGAAATGAATATATCTGTGAAGGGGTTTTACTCTGTAAAATAAGGACCGAGGGGAGCCACTTTCGATAGATGTCTGACTTAGAACTAGATAAATGGGAAGGACGGACGTACGCTCCTACAGACACCCGGACGGACGTACATGGCGACGACAATATCCCGAGGTCAAAATGGCCAATGAGAAACTCTTTCACTGGTTTAAACAATATATTTATTTCAATGAAGAAATAGGGATGGGCGAACAGGCCAGGCCTATGCAAACGCCTCTCCCGTGAGAATATATATACATCAGTTGATTGACGGAAGGCTCAAAAAGTACAATAATTCAAAATTACCACATGTATCATAATGGATTAAGATGTATAATAATATCACAATGTATTGCAACAACGTATATATCTGTGTTGACTGATGTCATTGGATGTCGCATAAATAAAATTTGTAACATGGTGTGATAAAGTTAAATTGAAAATAAGAGATGGCAAGATATTTCAGTTAGGACTTGTATGTTGACTACTCACTCGGGGAATCTCTCAGATTGCAAAATAAATGTTTGGACACTGATAAAAATGTTTGTGTTTTCTTCGTCGCTTAGGTTTTGGTTTCCAAATAATAGAGTTTTGACTTCGTAATTGAGCAGGTTAGATGAATTATTTCTAGTTATACCATAACGGGGACAGAAAAGGAAGAAATGTTCTGGATTTTCATTACCATGGCCACAGGCACATGATGGATCTTCTAAGAGATGTCCGGTGTACATATGCGCATTTAGCTAGCTACATCCAAGTCTTAACTGCGAATGCACAATCTGCGCTTTGCGTTCACCAATATAGAAAACGAAGGCACCACTTTATCGTCCTTGGATAGTTTATGACAAAAAGAAGGGAATGATGTTGATTCACGAATATTTAATTCCAACGAGTTCCACATGCGGATAACCGATGGTAGAAATGAGTTCATGTAAAGGGTGGTTCTGGCATGTGGGATTATAATATCTGTGCTGTTCCGCAGTTGGTACCTAGTTAAATTTGAAATTGAAGGGGGTACATGGGAAGAGAGATAAGTCGGAGTGCTTTCGTTAACCATTTTGTAAAATAAGCGTAGTTTGTGTCTTTTTCTGCGTACGAACAAGGGTAGAAATCCAGTTTCTTGATACAGGAGAGCATGACTAGTTCCGCGAGTACACCCGGTTATAGAGCGCAGTGCATTCAGTTGCAGGTCTTCAAGAATTTCAGACTTCAGGTAACGTCGGCGTAGTCGAAAATGGGAAGAATGAAAGAGGAGTAGAGGTTTTCCAGAGAACGCCGAGAGAGTCTGTACTTGAGACTGCGTAGACAGTTAATCATTGGACATACTTTGTCGACCAGTGTCTGAATATGACAAGACCAACGTGCAGATGACTGAAATGTTAACCCAAGATGTTTATGTTGGTTGGTTTCGGCGATAGGTATGTTTCCCAGGTTTAGTGAAGGACCAGGATCGGGAGAGCTTTTCCTTGAAAACAACAGTGCTTTGGTTTTAGCCACACTAAAGGATACTAGCCAGGTTTCAGCCCAAATGGATATTTTTTTTGCAGAGACGAGTGTAGAATATTTGCAGCAGTAATGGGGTTTTCAACTGTTATGTACAATGACGTGTCATCCGCGAAGAGCCTTGTGTTGCATTTGATATCAGTGACAATATCATTGATAGATGAGGAAAAGTAGAGGACCGAGAACGGATCCTTGAGGAACCCCAGTCTTGATTCATCTTGGTTTAGAAGAATGACAGTCGATAACGACAGTTTGATATCTATCAGACAGATAGTTACGGAACCAACCAAGAAGGTCACCTCTGATCCCTATAGCTTCAAGCTGTCTAATTAACCCTTTGTGCCACACCCTATCGAAAGCTTTGGTAATGTCACAAAATACAACGCGGACTTCTTTACATATGAAATTATAAATATCTGTCAACTGGTACACCGTCACCGGGCAGGAAGCCAGATTGAAGATTTGAAAGGAGATTATTATCTAGTAGGAAATTGAAAAGATATTTGAAAACACATTTCTCAAAAGCTTTACTTATGTTGCTAGTTAGGGAGATAGGTCTATAGTTTGTTACATCATTTTTATTTCCCTTTTTATGTATGGGTACAACATTTGCCCGTTTTCAAACTAGAGGCTTACATTTTTCGTTAAGGCATTTGTTAAAAAGCCGTGACAGAGGAGTAGCTAGTACTGGGGCTAAGCATTTCAAGACTTTGTTGGTCACTTTATCGGGACCACTGGCTTTGCTAATATCCAGGCTTAACAGAATATGTTTTACATCATCGGTAGATATGCGGATTTTCTCAATTGTTCTATTATTAAGGAGCAAGACGGGTGGTTCCTTATTACCGTCATCCAATGTTGAGCAATCTATAAAATAGTCATTGAAACCATCAGCTATTTCCTTTGGATCACTCGAGACTTTGTTATTAAATAAAATATTTGGGACCTGGGTGGTATAGTTTTGTTCTTTCATATAATTCTTTAGCAATTTCCACCAATCTTTGCTTACAAATTCTGTTTCGGATATTTTTTCGTCAAGATTTCTTTCGTATTCTTTTTTGGCAGACCTAATTTTTGTTATGGTTTCATTGCGTATCCTTCTAAAATGTTCCCAATGTTGGGGAAAGTCCGTTTGTTTGGCCTTTTTATAAATTCTGTCACGTTTGCGCGTCAGCCGCCTTAAGTAATTTCTCATCCAGGGTTTGTCACGGGGTTTATAGTAACCGTTTTATGAGGGACGTGGACTTTGGTTATTTCTCCAGGATGGTCGGTGACGTTTTTGGCTGTGATATTTGCGTCAATATGAAAAAGAGAGGCCCAGTCTGTTGTTGCAACGGAGTTCAGTAGCCCAACAAGGTTCATTTGGTCGTATGATCAGATCTGACGAGTATAGCAGGCGTTTGGATTCGCTTGGTGTTCAAGGGACACGAATGTTGCGTGGTGGTCACTACAAAATGGTGATATTATATCAGAATCTTGTATGAAACTAGGACAAGATACCATTATAAGATCGATAAGGGACTTTGATGTAGCAGTGACCCGTGTTGGCTCCGTGACTATTTGTCACGAGACGATCTTTCATTCGAGACGAGAGGAACTGTCTATGAAATATGCGAGAAAACCGAAGCCAAAGGTGATAATCACCCATGCCGAACACTTTGTTAACATAAAAGTATCTAAAGAAAAAAAGTGGGTAAAAGACTTCGCACCCATGGCTATACAGTAGATACTTTATTCCAAGAACATTAGATGCTGATCACACGCATCTGCGACACGGATAAACTGACTAGACTATATCCTGACAATTAGACTCCCACGTGGACAGAACTATACGACTATATCCTGGAGAGGATAATGTGCATATTTCTTACTCCACGAACTTAATCATTATCGAAATCAAGCAATATAAATACCAACATGTGAAAATAAACGCATTGTGATAATGGGTCGCAAAAGCCGTATTAGCAGCTCGTAAACCACAGTTTCAATCTATCAATAGCAGTACCTCGATCTTTCAATTCATGTCCTAGTTCCTGGGCTACTAATGTTTAATGTACATATAGAGATACTTATTTTGTTCAATTGTCTATGATTGAAAAAATATAAAATTCAACAAAAAAGATCTAAGCCAAATAAGAAAACGAGACTCCGATATTTTTTGAAGGGTTGTTCCTCCCGGCGAAATTATCATTTGAATGCAAAATTTTGAACTTCTCGAAAATATGCTTTTGAAAATGGAGTATTATGTTATGAAAAGACAAGCATTTACATTGGAATAACCTTATACATATCGATCTAGAAACCAATAAAAACATACATTCGCAAATTTGCAATCCCCGAGAATTAACATCTACAACAATATCTATTATGTATAATGATCATAGTTCTCACAATACAATGTCATATGGCAGTGTGTGTATGAAAGTCCACTTAGGTGGGACACACTTTTAAATCACGAAAAAACTAAATATTCATGGGGAGCATTTGTTAAATTTGCTCAGTATTCAAATTTAAAAAGAAAGTTACAAACTGTAAGGGATTAAACATTAACACTGATGATGTATTCAGTCGAGGAACTTTGGAGGTATGCACAAGTTTTGTTATTTAATTTAACAACATTATCGAAAATCTTAATTCATCGTGTTCAATTAAGTGAAAAATATTGTGCAGAGAACATTAATCAATAATTGACAATATACATATCTTCTTACCTAAGTCCGAAGTTGGAATTGGCAACTCTGTATTTTCTCCTCCTCGTGAAATAACTATTTTGGCCGTACAAGAAAGAGAAACAATAATAAACATATAAAAACATGTAATCGGCAATCAGAGAACGCAGCATTCATTAGATATTACATTTTTGTATTTTCCAGGTATCCTCTCGGAAGACTTGGCAATACTGAAATGAAGGCGACAACGTAGTAAGGGATTATGTTCAATACTGCTGAAGTAGGGTTGAATTTCAGAGAAAATGAATATAAGGTCATATAAAGGTGTGAGTTAATCAGATACATTCACTTGATCAATAAAGTGTAAAATCAATTTCCGATTACCTGTGACAGTTGATCCGCTTGTCTGTAATGTAGACCCAGTTATAAGGCTGGATGGAGTATGCGTAGCTAGAGAAAATAGAAAGCCTAATATGAATGCAGTTTAACTATAGACAAGCTAGACAATTGTTTCACTCTTGGGACCCCCTCCACCAATCCCGTCAGCCGGAGATGTGCATTTTATTGATAACAAAGCAGGAAGATATGTATACGGGAAACGGAACTATATTTCTCGAGAAACACGATAATCCTTAATTTCAAATAGAATGAAAAGGGACCTTCAAACCTGTTACTCGATGCCAACTATTCGTTAGGCAACACAGTGACGAATTACCATTCGAAATAAAGAGCACATGTGATATGTAATTATACCTGTAATCGATGAGCGAGTTGGCGTATTTGTGGGGCCACTTGTTGATGTAACTCGACAAGCTCCTGTAAATATGGAATTGCAGACAAGACAAAATTAGCGAAAAAACGCCAAAAGAATTGTCAAGATGCGCTCATTTTATTCAGCTCAACTAACGTTATCTATATACAAATATAAATGATGGAAAGGTATAGTCTCCAAATTATTAACTTCACATTTCCTCACCCCTACTTAATTTTGATGCAGTGTCGTTTTTTCACTAACATGGAGGAAAAGTCTACTAGATGTTTTGATGAAAATAATTTTTTTATTATAATATTATCTAACCAGCAAATTACAATAACATACTAGGGCATACATGTAACTATAGAGGATAAAGATGATAACTATACACAGAAAGTGAACACATAATATTTTTTTTCAATATAATTTCAAATATATTTTCAATAAGGTAAAATATTCAATAATGACCAAAAAAAATCCTGCTCACCACCATTCTGAAGCATTCAAAGGGTATTTAATCATTATACTGCCACTCATGTATCATCACTTGTATTCATTATATACTCAACCTCTGGTGCTAGGTTTTCCACTACACCATCTATTGTTTATAATCAGCCTTTGAAATTCTTGATTGAGTAACAACTATCAGTCTGCATTATTTTGTGCTACTTATGTAAACTATTTAAATCTTTTACTAGTGTTGGTATTCTGATAAAAGGAATGCACTCAATTACTGATCAGTGGTTTCTGGCACTCTGCAACTGAATGTAAATATAGGTGAAGTATCGATATGTTCCATTGTTAGACTGTAATTTGGCAGTAAGATAATATCAGTAATAAACATAATATATTGAAAACAATATTATATTATTCATTTTTTTTTCATAAAAATCATCGGCAAGATTTTCTTTTCTCATTATGCTAAAAAAAAACTCATCCAACATTACAAGTCACTGACTATAACAACATTACAAGCGTCTGGTCCGTCATTCATAATTCAGCCGTCGTCCATTAGAGAATATCCGCGTCCATAATCCAAAGACCTATTCCATATAACAGTATTAGCACCAAATTCAAAAAGACAATCATAGTATACATAAACATAGGCTTGTTTCCTGCAAGAGAGAAGCGGTCAACAGTTTTTAATGATACCGGCAAGACATCATGATGTTCCATAAACGATAGATATGTAGGGACACAAATATTAACCGCTTGTCCATAAGAAAACACATGAAAATGGTGAATGAATTATGAGGAACATACCTGGTTCACAAGTATATATTATTGACCGGACACTGCCCACTTCTGCACCTGGCATGGGAACAGAACATGGTGGGCTGACAACTCGAGAGTCGATCCCTGTGTACAACTCGCATTTATTATTCACTATGTTGTTTTCACATTCTTTCTGAAGTTCATAGATGCTATCCTCCTTCGATCTATGGCACCGTGTGGCATTATGTACGCAGCAATGTGGAGCCACTGGTCTTGATATGGACAAACTACACCCGTCGTCATTGTGCCACTGATAGACCCTAACCTCAGATATACAGATAAATAACGGTTCGTTGCACCCAAGGACATTTGTAGTTTGTGGTCGATAGTTACCATAACACGCATCAGAAATGGTTTGTTCTGAAAAAAAAATCTATATCATAAACATGGTTTACACCGGATTATCTCAAAGAATTAAACAATGTATGTTGATAAAGGAAACGAATTCCCGCCACAGTCGATCTGTTAATGTTTACGTTCCATATGAATAAGTAATGAATTGAGGAATGCTAATTTACCAGATTCGTGAGTATACGTCAGTCCAGCGCCTTTCTCAGCTGTTGAACGTCGAAAGTAAAATACGTACTCATTCATATCTTCAATAATTCATGGATGTTCAGAATGAAAGGTGAATTGACTAGGTAGATGATAATGCAGATAAGCGTCAAACCATCACGCAAGACATTCGCAATAGCCTCCGTGCGCCCATCACCAAAAGATCTTTTCCCATAGATGGCTGTCAACACCCAACTTACCATTGCTACTAATTAATCCAAGTCATTCTGTCTTGTCATCACTGCTGTTTATTATTTTTCTCTAGCGAAAACCTAGCTGTTGTACATGTAATATTGTATTTGATGTCTGATTGAATGTTGACGCCCGTATTGTCCTTCGTGGAGCGTAAGTTGATTATGGGACTACAGTTTACTGATATCCGGATCTGACACCTGCATTCAACTTGAAATCGTAGTGTGGGATAATTATCACAAAATTGCCCTCACGGCAATCTTATTGTCAGGTGAGGAGCGAGGGAAGGAGAATACGTATGACACTTGCGGTACGGTACTTGACACTCGCGGCATTCTAACCTGCTGTTCCGGCACCGTAGACTGGTGCATTACTCGAATCGTTAGTCGAATTTCGTTGGAAAGTTATGAAGCGATTGCGCATTCAACAGGCAGGCCCCGCAGTGGGCTTTTTCGGGTCTAGGTGGACTATTCGTGGTTCAAATGGGCCAGTTGAGGTATCATATAGAAGCGTCAGTGGAGCAGAGTCCGAATAGAGTGGTATTATTGAAGTGCCGTCAATCTGCACATGCGCAATCGTAGAGTAGTTGAAAAGGGCATTAGCGTGGACGATTTGCGGTAGAGGTGAATCATCCGTGACTCAGATGACCATGTTGGGTGTCATATTGAAGTGTTTTACGCATATCTCTCTTTTACAACACACCCAGGACAAGCTAAGATTGAGACCCCCAAGTGGCGGTTTCTTACTGAAGAAGAGCTGACGTTGCGTCGATGAACACCATACTGTTATGTAAACACGCACATAGCGGTTCTTTCAACATGGGTGTGTTGTGATGCAAGGGATAAAAAAATGTGTAACACACATTCTTTGTTGTTGGTGTTCTCTCATCCGTCTACGTCATGGCGTCAAGGCGTAAGAAGAGGGTGGTTACGCCCTGACTCTAATGGTTCAAATACGACGTTATATGATCACCTCTCCTCCCCACTCCTCCTCCTTCTCCTTCACACACACGCCACGTGCGTGGGCGCACACTAAACGTCCACCGAAATGTCCTTTTTCTACTAGTGCTCGACTGCATATGCGCAGATTGGCGGAACTTCCAATGAAAAACCCGCCAATCTAACTCTACCCACCGAGCGCTCAATACGACATTCCACACGGTCGATTTGGCCCATTCATAGTCCACCTAGACCAAAACGCCTCTCCAGGCTTGCCTGCTCACTGTGCATGCACATCGCAATTTTCCATCGAAAAACGACTCCGAGAATCCTCACATGGCACTTTCGTCGGACGACTCGATCAAGTTCCCGAACTCTGTAGTTTACTCCACAAGAATAAAATCAATGGGTTGGTTCCCCACTTGCCATTATGCTGAACATAGTATATAAGGTTATTTTCATACTTTCAAATTATGTGGGTGCTGCGAGCGAGAACTCCTACGATGCCGTTACTGCAGGTTCAAATCCCGCAAACGTCATGCGGATTCTCCCTTTCTGACTGCATGTGCCGCTGACATGTATTGCTATGCAATTAACCTTAAACTGACCGGGTCGTATTCAAGGTAGGATTGGCCTCTAATGTCAAAGGTCAAATGTCATTAGACTTCCGGAGATTACCGTCTCGGAGATTCAGGCTAAGCGAATACAATATTTGCTCGGCATTGTACTACTTTCTGTCTGCGGAGGTAGTGACCCTGTGAAAGGAAGAGACCGATTCATGACGGTGGTAGCCACCGCCTTACTGTGAAGGGATACAACCCGTGGTCGCATCCGTTCACATGACTCGCCGGAACTAAAGCGGCGTTGATATCCGGCACAAGAAGGCCAATAAGCCCCCAAATACGCTTTCAATACTTCGTATGTTATGTAATTACTCCTGTAATCCCCCTCTCTCTCCGTTTAGGGTGTAATCCACGGTTTCGCACAAAGTGGAAAGTTTCATAATAAGAGAGGTCTTCTTTTCTTTTTTTTTGCTGATATGTATAATATCATCCTTTTGGAACTAACCATTCCTCCAAACGGATTGCTGGTTGATCACGCCTAACCGTGCTCGGAAGGAAATACTTGGTGGGCCAAAATCCGCACTTTTTCGGAGCTACTTTATGGCGATAAAACGAGTTGGTCGAACCCCTTGCTTTTTCACCGTTTTAAAATTTTCGTTGGATGGAGAAAATGACAAATGTTTAACATGAAAATCATTTCGTGAGTTTTATCTGGATGGTGGGTCGAATTTCACCTTGAGATTTAGTGACCAAAAGCAGCAAAATCGTCAGGTAAAACAAAAACCACTGTTTGTCGCAAATTCCATGGTTGATAACATTGTACGGAACTCCAGAATTCAGCACAGAAGCAGCCATCCTGTCATCTGTATAGCTGCAGGAATATAAAAAATAAAGAAACATTATTGAAAATCAAAACCTGTGTATTGCAGCATGTCAAGCAACGGTTGAGGGATGTCTAAGCAGTAGAGTAAGGGGATTTCAACGCCCATTGATCTCTGAGTGCTCTGAGTGCAACATCCGATTCCTTCGTGAGCTCGCAGAGGTCCACGTTCAATGGGCGTCGAATTTTCTTTTTTTCTAATAACAAGGTCACATGGCCTCCCAACCCTCCACAATAAATGTCACGTGACATTTTCAACGGTCAAATGGCGTCGAAATAGCCTTTCTCTATACAGTATGTAGTGGCATCCTAGTGACACACCGTGGACTGGGGCTATACCGCTCATGGACCAACGACCAAGCGAGAAAAGGGATCAAATAGACCAGATAGTCGTATTTTCAATCAATAGAATTCCACCGAAAGGTGAACCAATGAAAAATCATATAGGGCAAAATTCAGAGGTTGACTCCATAAATAGACCCGCTTTTCAAAATCTGTACTAACATTTGCACACCAACAATTCAAGTCATGAGTCCTACGAACCGTCCCGATCCTTAACCCTACCTGGCCTGGGGGGGGAGCACTTTCCGCCCCCCCCCTGTTGGTTTTTTGCTTGTATCTCCGGAACGACAAAAAATCGAGAGCTGAAACTCCGTGACTTTTTCGATTATCATATTGGGGTCATTTTGAGCCTATTTGCATGAACCCCCAAGCAAAGGATCATGGGTAAATTCAAAATGGCGGCCATGTGGGGGTACCAGAAAAGTGATGTTTTCGCCACATTTTTTCAAAAATTACGCAAAAATTCAGCAAGTTGATTCAACGCGATTCGATGCATTTTTCTGAAACATATGTCTTAGCATCACCAAAAAACACCCCCTGATTTGTTCCCCATCCCTCCCTTCCCCCATTAACCCTACCAGGCCTGGGGGAGGGGGGCCCAAAATGCTCTCCTACCAAACTTTCTGCGATATCTCCGAAACGCCAAAAAATGGAGAGCTGAAATATTCGTGACATTATAGGGTATCGTATTGGGGTCATTTTGAGCCTATTTGCATAACCCCACGAGCAGAGGATCATGGGTAAATTCAAAATGGCGGCCATATGGGGTACCAGAAAAAGTTATGCTTTCATCATATTTCTTCAAAATTTTTGCTTTTATCTACGGAAAAGTGGGTAAAACTTATTTTATTTCATATCAGATTATTATTTATTAATTTATCATGCAGTTTTTGCGAAGAAAAAACAAAAATAAAAAAATCTACGATTTTGACCGAAAATCGTCCAAAAATGCTCTTTTTGAAAATGACGTCACAATGACGTCATCATGACGGCCATCTTGGATTTTTTTACATTTTCTGGTAGAGCTTGACCCAAAGATATAGTGTGGTAAGTTTCAGCCCTCTAGCCTTAGCGATAGCGAAAATATATAGGGGGGGGGCACTTTCCGCCCCCCCCCCAGGCTGCGATACACCCCAAATCGCCCAGGCCAGATAGGGTTAACCCTCTCTCAGGCGTGCCGGAACTTAATCACCGAGGCTTCACCCTAAACCCAGATCTATGAACGGTCATCGAGAAGTGGTGCCTATTGTGACCCAGCTGTCTACAGAAACGAGCGGTCAGTCATCCAGCTGGCCTGGTCGCGTGCCATGGACGACGCACTGACCGACCCTAATGAACAAACTGACCGCATCTATAAAATGGAGGACGACGAGATGGACTATTCCTAGACACTCAATCAAGCTATTGTCGAGCATCCCACCTCCGGTGTACGCACCATAGGTTCGCAGGAAAAAAAGGAAACATAAATAGGCAAGGATGGCACCGTTCGTTCAATTTCTGAGTCCCGGCTAACCAAGGGAAACGGCTATAAATCCAGGAACCACCGCCGTCAGTGTTCATGTTACGCTCGATCATGAATACAGTGCTATGGGCAAAATGCAGTTGCCTCTGAACATAGAGTTTCCCAAAACGCGCAAATTACATGTGAAATTTGTGATGACACTGCTAACCCTGCTGGGCATATTGTATGGCGGTATGTGGTACGACGTGGCGTATCTCAGCTCTCTAATCCGCAAACCTAGGACACAGCAACAAGCCGTGAGTGCAAGTTAGGCCAGTCTGGAGACCCCCTCTACGCTAGCGACGATCAAAGTTTGCCCGATCCCAGTAATCAGCTAAATGGCATGATGTTTCAACGCAAGTCACAGTCGGATGCCCACGGATGGGAGGTGTTTGGCCGAGGCCTTAAAACATGCATACGACTCACGAATTGGTGGTGAACCTCAGCGCTGGATCTAGATGCAGCAAGAGATACAGCAGGCCCCGGTACCTACACCCGGAAATCATCCTTTACTGACCGGAGAAACTAAGTGGGCTCACCGCTCAAAACATTACAACGGGCACCCTCTTTTCTCCTTTAAAACATCACCCGAAAAAAGACGTTTAACCAAACTGACAAACGAATTGGAGACCGACGCCTCTCTGTGGACGAACATGCCATCATGAACCAACGTCCAACCGTGTTCGAGTTCCTCAGATGCTACTAGCATGCTATGAACCCTGCCGCTCTACGTCGGGAAGTGGCGCAGAGTCGCAAGTATATCGAGGAGTTGGCTACGCCTATGTGGAACTATGGGAACGTGAGTTTAATAGCATGCCTCGCAGTCAACCTGAGTTGACTGCTTTTCCCCACATCCACGACCGACCGAAGGATAACCGAACCATTCTGACCAAAACCGACATCCTAGGTGCTGTTCTACTTGTTCGTCGAATGCAACATTCACGTTCTCAGTCGAATGAAAGTCGCGTTTGCGGAATGCCCACCCATCTTCAAGAACAGTGAGGTCGAGAAATAGGGTGCAACATGCGGGCGTGTGACGAAGAGCGCCATGTCCTCACACAACCTCGACGTATGCTGATTGGAAGTATGTTTGACGTAATAATTTTGTTTGGCCCCCTCTTACTGCGCTGGTACCTGAGTCACGGTCTGGAAGTCGCGCGCGTGTATCAAGTGATGTCGTCAAGGGAATGTCGATCCCAGCAAATCCCTCATCGGGGACATGAATAAATGACTTGGAAACAGCTGTTATTGTGAAACTGTGACCAACGAGGGTCGCCACGTCGACATTGGCATTGGTACCACCAAACCCACAAGCGCATTAACTCGTCCCTATTCCGTCATTGATCTTGCGGTCCATGCGTTGTGTGGAGGCAGTGAGTATGTTACATAATTTATCGAGGGCCAAATTGGCGCTGTGGACTACATCATTCATATATGCTTGTCCTGTTATTGATGGTGGTGATATCATTTGTACAGTCAACAACGCTATACCAATGAATTCGAAACTTCACATAGTGATTCGACCACACGGAAACTAGTGCATATACCCTGATGAAGCCAATTGGTCGAATCCCCAGGCGGTCATCTTGGATTGACCTGGTTGACTCATAAATATTTTCCTTTGAAACCGCTGAACTGATAGACTCGAAACTTAGTATACATGATCCGTAGTTCAACGTATCATCAATTATTGCCCACCCGATCCCGGTCATGGAATATAGTATTGTTGTTTGTCTGTGCGCATGTGTCACCAATTGTTGTTACTACGATAACTTCCAATGGATTCAGTCAATCCACTCAAGATTTTTGGTTATTAATTCATATAAGCAAACACGAGGCCTATTGCTTCGTAATAATATGTGTAATGCAGATAACAAATGCATGTGTTAAACATGGTTTTCAATATATTTTCCACTGCCTACCTCCCTTTCCCATCAAAAGCAAATATTGGGTACTCCTGACAAGTACATGTAGACATTTCCCCTGTTTAGCCTAAATTAAATTAAATCTCTCCCTGAAACTTATCCAATTTAGGTCAATGTCAAAGGACAAATTCACAGTGATCCCAAAACCAGGAGATCAATAAAAACAATTGTGTTAGAGGATACAGCTAGCACAGTCCTGCATTATAAGTGGATACCATTGATTGGCTGAACAGCTTAGCGGCCATATTGGCTTGACCTTGGCCCCTACACTGCCGCTCGCGTATATATTTAATAGAGGATTGTTTAAGCGGGTTCAAGCGGTATAATAGTATTTTCCTTTCGCTCTTTTGGGGTGATTCTAATACGTGGTACTATATTCTGAAGTTTGAGTGACGGATTGTTAATACTGAAATGAGTCACGGTGGGACAACGCAAGTGTAGCGTATGTGAAATAATGCCATAAATCTGACATGTTTTTGAAAAGAATCAAATAACACTGGTTGTATATTACAAACTAGTGTATAACTGATCTACCTGTAATATGCTAATCACTGAAACCTTTGATAAACGTCAAACGATAAAGGAAAACGATGACTACACACGTGGCAATTTCCAAACTCATAACACATGTACAGCAAGTGATGCGATGATTAACCCGTACAGCCTATCCCTTGAACATTTTGAAGCAGAATTACCAGTTTCCACCGACAGGACTTCAGAGACGCACAAACTCCAAGAGATGTAATGAACACTGGCTCAGTGGAAAGGTAATAAAGCAGTGAGACTATCTTGCGCAAGATTTTCCTCTCTCACATAAACATGTATGATAACAATTCTGGTGTTTTCAAGAGAAACGCAGGTAAAAGTAAAACTGATGTTTCTTATCCTAGCTCTTGCTATCCCCATCCCATGGTACAGCGAAACTTATCACAGAAAAACTAAAAAAAGAAAAACACCCTTATACTATTATTTCCGATTGCATTACAGACTGAAGGACGATTCTAGTTTTTACTTCATACGATATGATTTCTTGTCTCAGTGCATATATTCTCAAACAATTTCAAAATCAGACCAAATAGATTGTTTTGGAGGATTTTTGTTTATGTCCATTAACCTGGGGTAAACCATAACCCCACAGTGGTTAACATGAATACACGTTCAACCAATCGGTTCATGTATTCATGTATGTATTTTTGAATTTGATATCTGGTTAACATGTTGTTAATGTGTAGGCACATTTGTTGTACAGTGGATAAAATAACTGGAAGAAAATGATATACTTACCTAGATTATCAATCACAGGTATAACCAACTTGTTGATAGTATTTAATCCGTACTGATAACGATCAGTTCTTCCTCTCTTCTCAGTGCTAAGGAGGTCAAATGTACACACAGTGATACGTTCTTGCTCTGGACAGGGAAGTAGCTATTTTGTAGCCATGTAGTCGTCTATATTTGAGAAACCTATGCTCAGCCACAGCAAATTATGTGTGAATACAACAGAACTATTTATTGATATACTCTCAACGTGGTTGCGTCCATTAAATGCCGTTGTTCCGCACTGTGTGGATTATACAGTCAGATAATAATGTCATGATAAAGCTAGCGTTATATGGTCATCGAGTCAGACATTCATGGCGTGATGTATCCGATCTGATTGTAATGTGTTTGGGCTGCGTCAGCTTTCTGGCATAGCAAACTCATACATCCACGCCATTCAGATAATATGAACAGTCACCAGCAAAGCTTGACTTTACAGAATACGCTAAATGATTTGAAAATTCAATTGAATCGAAGAAAACTGATAAGTATTTGACGTTAGGAGCACCGCGATGTCTTGTTTAAGCCATACTATAACACGATGACCGTTCCCCCTTTCGAGAGACTAGGCTTTATATATTTCAGTTTCTTTCATGACTGATCTGTGGCTCTCATCCGATCGTGCCAATAGGGTGCTTCGACTACGTCAATTCGCTATGAACGACGGCTGCCTGATCAATGACGGTTCGTTCGATTATAATTATTCTCCAATTATATTATATTACATTACATTACATTACATTACATTATATTATATTATATTATAATTACCGGTGTGGAGACTTAGAATGTTCGGTGGCTAAGTGTGTCCTGTTCTAACCCAGCTAGGACATTTTTCTCCTCTAAAGATAAGAATTGGTTCTTAGTTTCTTAGAAACGGGACACCATTAACCAGGACAGTCTCAACCTTCACACCGCTACATGTAATATGACGTGTGTTTTTTAAACCAGAACGGACAGGGTTAACTTTAGAGTCCAGCAAAGCGGTGTCGAAAATAAATTGTGTTGACTGTTTGACTGAGAGTTTGTTGCTTTACAATTTTCTTCTTTTTACTTCTTTCAAAATTTTGCTCAGATCATATACGGATTTTGTTCAGACATGAGAAGCTTTCTGTCTCTATCATACAAGGCATCATAGCATTAAATATAATAACATTTTCAATATAGTTATGCAGTGATTTATGTGGGGATGGTCGTAGCAAAGCGAGCTAGAGTGTTGCTCATGTTTGACCAAGAGGCTGCTGTCTTAAATGAAGCCGATTTGAGTCCCATTAGATTCTACTTAACCGCGTGTATATTATCCCTGCATCATTGAAACAGGAATAAAAAAAATAAGATTAAGATTTACTTAAATGACGTAGTCCATAGTGTCAATCAGGCCCTTGTATATATGGGTTTGGTATACATGTGTTTCGCACACCTCAGTCCTCCAGAAAGACCAGTCTAGTCATGTGAGGGAACATTCTATGTACATAATCAAAGAACCTGTTAGTAATGAATACATTTCCCGACGTTGGCCTACAAAATTCCTGTCTGCGTGAATTCATATACAATTCTAGTATAACACATGAACGTTCTATGAAGGGCTGAAGGTGCACTCTTCTACTTTGTATGGATAGCATTGACTATTATGTAGTCACGAGACACCTACATTTCTGAAGATTTTATTATATTTATATCGTGCATTATGTATAAGGTCAGCAATACTTAAATTCAATACTTCCATTTGTTGTAGATAAGCCTGTCTCGTGGGGACAGCCTTAGTTTGCAAAACGCGTTGCTTTTAGCTGTTGGTCCAGTTGCATCTTCATAATCATGTGAACATAAATTCCCGGAATTCAAGTTACTTCCTTGTTGTGTACTTGTATCTCTGTGTGGACAGTTACTAGTAACACCTCATGATCACCAGCACATAGAGACACAGAATAAGGCCCAGCGTCGAATTCGAGATATCTGAATAAGAAGTCATTAATGGATACCACGTTAATGGTAATAGCAATACTCTGTCTATCGATGAACTGGTCAGATTCTCAAGGTGGGTTACACATTTTCATTCTTTTGGTCTCGTATTAGCAAATACACGCATAGTCTTTTCTGAAGTTTAAGCAAGAATACACACCCTTTTGATAAGTCCCTCGCAAAAGGCAGACGTTCTTTTATAAGTGATGGAGATTTCCATGAGTCCGTGTGTCTGCCCGTCCACTCGTACCTGTTCTATATCTTTGACAGTTTTCCATCCACGTTAAAAAATGTTGTGGAGGTGTCGCGTACCAAAATGGAGGTCGAAGTCAGAGGTCAAAGGTCACTGTGGCATAAAAATCAGAAAATCATTGAACTGTTCGTGTGCGGTCTATATCTGTGACAGTTTTCTATCTACAGTTGAAATTTTTCATCAGTGGATAAACTAAGTGGAGACGATATATCCGGTACGAAAATTGAGTAGGAGGGAAAGATGTGTCACATATCAAAATTGCGTTCGATGTCACTGTGAACTAAAAAATAGGAAAATTATTAAATATTGCATTGTTCGTGTCAGGAAATATATTAGGGTGAGGCGATGTGTACCAAAATTGAAGTCAAGGTCACTGCATGTGACTCCAACATCAGGAAATCGTTAAAAAATCGTGAATATTTTGTCAGCAGATATATCAGGGCGCGATGATTGGTCAAGTACCAACATTGAGGCAAAGGTCAAATGTCACTATGACCTCAATATCACGAAATCACTAGAAATTTAAATTTTGTGTGTCAGTTTACTGTCATGTGCCAAAATTGAGATAAGGATCAAAAGTCAAGGTCACTAAAAATCACGGTTTTTTTGGTGTCAGTAGATATTGGGGGATGATAATATGTCACGCATCATAACTGCGGTCAAATTGTTGTGCGTGCGTATATTGATGCCAAGGCATTTTTTAAAATTAACTATCAACTATTGTAACTAGAGTATAGACGCTAGATCCCACATTCAATATTCAACCATCGTTCACAAAATAATTTTTGTATTATTAATTGACCGACAATTAACACCAATTCCAAGCAAGCGTAACATGAAATTTCAATGAACATGTTTGTTTTTGCAAGAGAGAAGCGGTCAACAGTTTATAATGCATCTTAGTTACACCAAACCAATTTCTACGTTCCCACTTCGAACTTCGGAGCGTGAGCGTAGAAATTGGCTTGGTGAGCGAAGATGTTTATAATGGTGACAGGAGATGTTCTATTCGTAAAATCCTAATAATTGGCAAGATTTCTTTATCTTTAGAGAAGAGCACCTCACCACAGTCCGTTACTTCCACTTACCATTACAATCGATGTACTGGTGTATTTTTCCAGTGACCTCGTGAATGCAATACACTTCGTTAATTTACGTATATACGATCTCTTTGCTTGGTTAATCCCTAATGCTTTTAAGAAACATATCTACCCACATATTGGTGGGGGGAGAGGAGGTGATAACCCATTTGACTGAACATCGTATTTGGCTCATGCCTTTGACGAATTAGTATCATCATTACGAGAAAATGGTATACAATATTGATATCGTTATCTATCGTTATGCAGATAGTAATTATCCAGAATGACCTGCATATGTCATATATGTAATTCCTGTTTATTCTGGATAACTATTACACTAAGTTTTTTTCATCAAGTCGGTTTAAAGTCCAATTTAATCTTTAAAAACCTGCTAAAACTTGTTCACACCTGTGTAGATTACTTCACGGCGGATGTCTGAGTGAAGTGTCACTGTCATAATTAGAAACAAAAATAAGGATGTTTGCATGGTTTTGATCAGAACGGGGTACATTAATGTAAATAAGTAGGACTAATAGATAAGATAAGCTTACCATAATACTGCGGAAATGAGTTTTTCAAAGGGAAATTTAACAGACAAAAATAATAGTAGCCAAGCCCAAGCTAAGGCAATCTGTTTAATTGTTCCAGGGCCTCGGAAACTAGATTTTTAATCCTAATATTGAAGCACTTCTATTGATAATTTTTATTTCAGTTTTTCACCAAATGTTAGGGGGAATAGTGAATATTTGAATGAAGAAATAAAAAAAAAACGACCAATTTTGACCCTCTAAGGGGATAGCTATCCTTAACTGGTGGGGTTTGGGGGAAATCGGAAAAACCTCGAGGAAAATCTAATCATTGCCAGTAAACATTGTTAAAGAAACTTACCGGACAAGATGATTGCCGTGAGCTCAATTTTGTGATAATTATCTCACACTATGATTTCGATTTGAATGCAGGCGTTAGATCTGGAAATTAGTACGTAACCGTAGTCCACAACGAACTTCCGCCCCAATAATCGAAATATCGTTTTCGAATGACAATATGAGCATCAAAATTCAATCAGACATCAAATAAAACATTACATGGACAGTAGCTATGTTTTCACTAGAGAAAAACAATAAACAGTCGCAGTGATGACAAGACAGAATGACTTGGATTTATTAGTAGCAATGGTGAGTTGGGTGTTGACAGCCATCTATGTGAAAAGATCTTTTGATGATGGGCACTTGAACTATATTTGCGAACATCTGGCATGATGGTTTGACGTCAATATCTGCATTATCATATACCAAGCCAATTCACCAATCTAAATATCCATAAATTATTGGAGATATGAATGAGTACGTATTTTAACTTTTCAATTTCAACAGTCGACAAGGGCGCTAGACTGATGTATACTTACGAATCTCTTAAACGGAAATTCGTTACTCATCTTAAGATATTCAATGTAAACATTAACAGACGGACTGAGGCGGGAATTCGTTTCATTTATCAGCACACATTGTGTACTACTTTGAAATAATATAGTGTAAAACATATTTATGATATAGATTTATTTTCAGGAGAAACCATTTCTGATGCCTGCTTTGGGAATCAACTAGTATCGCAAACTACAAATGTCCTCGAGTGCGACGAATCGTTATTTATCTGTATATCTGAGGTTAGTGTCTACCAGTGGCACAATGACGACGGGTGTTATTATGAAATATCAAGTCCAGTGGCTTCGCATTGCTGTGTACATAATGCCACCCGGTGTTATAAATCGATGACGAAAGATAGCATCTTTGAACTTCAGAAAGAATGTGACGACAACACTGAGAATAACAAATGCATGTTGTACGCAGGGAGAGTCGATCGTGATGTCAACCCACCATGTTCTTTTCCCATAGTGCCAGGTGTACAACTGGGCAGTGTCCGGTCAATAATATATACTTGTGAACAAGGTATGTTCCTCATATAGTCAAGGAGCTATTTCCTGTTTCGGCCTTTAAAAGGGTCTTGCTCAACCCACACCACATTCAAGGTCTGATGGCATATTATGTTAGAGCAACCTCTCCTTTGCCGTATTAGGGTGGGTGTCACTTCAAATTGTGGAATATCATTTTTTCTACAGGTCATTTTGTATGGTTGGGATCAAATAAAGTTTTCTCTATCTACGAGGGAATGTGATAGAGGGTGGGTTGATTTAATCTATTGTATCTTTTGAACTAGTTCATTCAAATTTTTATACTATGCATTGATGTAAAGGGAAGAGATTGGTGCATACATATAAATTACTGTCAGTGGAGTATTAGTCGAAATGCCTATGCAGAATTCCAGGCTTCTGACTCGACTTACGCTAAGAGGCAGGTGGAAGCCCGTCCCTCCGGCCCGTCAGCCAAGAACTCGAAATCATCTTCCTCGTCTTCTTCTGGTTCAAATAAGAAGGACCTAAAGTAGACTTTCGGTAATCAAGAACAACCGAGCCAGAACCAGAACCAATCTGGGAGCAGGAAAAAGAAGTGTGGTTTTGGCAGGAAACATTAGCAGTAGCGGTGATGCCCCGAGCCATGCAGATGTATATACTGCATGGCGGAATCACGGAGTGCAACAGATTCCAGTCTTCCAATGGAGGGAAAATCTGAACAGGTTTTGGTGGAACTGGACAAAAATTGGGGCAGATCCATGCGTCATCCGCATCCTACGGTTTGGATACCCTCTTGCGTTCAAAGTGAATCCACCCCTTACAACGGCTCCTTAGTCAACTATTTCTGATGAGCGGAGCGTCTAACAGAAATTCAAGCTGTCGTCGACAAACTAGTTCTGAAGTAGGCAGCAATAGAATTTCCACCGTTTGACCTTACTTCCGAGTTCTACTCTCCAGTCTTTCTCGTACCAAAGAAGGACTCTCAATGAGATGCGCATGGTCATAAACCTGCGCAAACTCAACAGGACTTTCTGGAGCAACCTTCACCTTTCCGTATGAAATCCTTCCACTCCATAAGACTAGCTCTGGTGCTGTGGAAATGGATGATTTCATTGGACCTATGGGATGCATACCTTCGCATCCACATGCATCCAGCTTATTGCAAGTACCTCAGATTTCTGGTCGGTCATCGTCGATTCCAAATTCAGGTAATTCCGTTTGGCCTATCTACTTCCCCTTGGGTCATCACCAGGGCGCTACAGCCAGTAGCCAGTTTTCTGCCCAACAAGGATTTGAAGTACGATTCACTTATCTGCAGAGAACAGACTCATCTCGATACGGAATTGGTCAACCAGATTCTCATATCACTGGGTTATCTCCCACACGATGACAAGTTTGACTTTGTTCCGGCTCAGCAACGTGTCTTCTTAGGCGTAGCCTACGATGTTCAACAGGCTCAGGCTTGCCCTCCAGAACACCCAGGGGGAAAGATAACTGCAGAAATACCAGCATTTCTGCAGTTCCCCTTCCGGAGCACTCGACAGTTTTCAGCCATATTAGGCCTGCTAACTTCCATATAATATGTCACCCGAGAATCAGAATCTGATTCCTGTCACAGAGGATGTCAAACGTCTCCTATCATGGTGGCTCGATCCCTTCAACGTGATATCGGATGTAATCCACCTTCCAGTTTGTCCCACACAACATCTGTTCAGGTAAGCTTCATTGGAGGGCTGGGGGGGCCCATCTCTATTACAAATCGATATCTGCGGAGAAGCTCCTACACATCAATGTTCTGGAGTTTACGGCCGTGAATCCTGCCGCCCAAACATTGTTACCTCGCCTGCGGGAACAGTTCCTGCTAGTAACGACTGACAATACACCCGTCTTGACCTACATCAACAAGCAAGGTGTGACTGGCTGCAACCTTTGTTGAACGAAAAACATGTCCGTTTTGGCACGCCATTTTCCGGGATATCTGAACGTCTTAGCAGACGCTTTGTTCAGACAGAATCAAATTCTTTCCACGAAATAGCAGCTACATCCGAAGATCATGACCCAGATCCCCGTGGTGTGTGAGACACCGTTAGTAGATCTGTTCTGGCAAACGTGTCTCCGGTCCTGGATCCAGCAGCGATGGGAGTATGCTTTCCCACCCCCGGCCAACATACCCAGAGTTCTTCGGAAGATTCGCACACGTATTTGTGTGATTTATCTGGTGATCCCATGGTGGCCATGGTTTTCTGATCTTCTGGAACTTCTGGTGGACCATCCCCGACAACTTCCGGCGTGGAACAAAATTCTACGTCAGCCGGGGACGTCCATTTACCACCAGCACACACGGGTTTACAACCTCCACGTCTGCAGGTGCTTCGCGATCAGCCCGCTAGGGCAGGCTTTTCTGACGGAGCAACACAAAAAATGGTTGCTTCAACGAGACCATCCATTTCCGTTGTCTACCAGTTCAAGTGGGTGGAATTCCAGCAGCTGTGTGCCACTAAACAGGTTGAGCCGAGCTCTGCCACTGTTCAGCTTATTGACCGAAAATTCTCTGCTCCTAAGCCTCCGATGTGGGACTTAGCTCTCGTTCTTCGAAGGTTTGCGGAACCGCCGTTTGAACCTATCATCTTGGTGGATATAAAGTTCCGGTCTTATAGGGCAGGAATTTTAATCACTGGCAGCAGCAGCAGCGAGGGTCTTCGAGATCCACGCTCTGGATTTTAAAGCGATTAGACATAGTCCACATTGGAGCAATGTTGTGGCAAAGAATCAGGTTCTTCATGATACGGATTTAGGGAAGTTCTCAATTTCTACGTTGTCTAATTTCTTGTCATGGAGCTAATCTGACACCCTAATTTGTCTTCTTCGGGCTTTGGCTGTCTATCTAAATCGTACTGATGGAATCAGGGCTGGACGTAGACGCTTATTCGTACCTTTCGCCACTCGATGCCAACACAAGATTTTAAAGAATACAATCTCCTCTTGGATGTCCAAAATGATTGTTTGTTTTCGTGTAACGGACATTTTGATACTTTGATGTCAAATTTTCATTAGAGAATTATTGAGAACGGATCCCTCCACATTATTTGGATTCCATGTATGCATTTTGAATATTACCCCACTCGTAGCAACTCATATATATATATGTTGTGTAATCTCTTCTCATTCCATCCATGTATATCATGTCCAATTTGAACAAAAAGTTAGGAAGAGACAGCCGTTTAAATCAACCCACCTCTCAACCTTGTTTTCATATTGCTGTGAACACTTGATTTGACCCCCACTATACAAAATGAAATGAAGAAAAAACTCATACCACAAAACGAAGTGACACCTACCCGAAATGCTCCAGAGAGGCTGGTGTAACAGAATATGCAAACAAACATTGTAGAAGGTGTGGGTTGAGAAAGACCTTTTTCCCTTGGGTCTTGCTCCTTGACTAGTAATTCTCTCGCCATTTTCATGTTTTCTTCAAGGACAAGAGGTTAATATTTTAGTCCCTACCTATGTATATATCGTATATGTTGATATTTTCAGATAAATCTAATGTTAGAAGAGCCGAAAGAAGATAGACGGTCCTTGTTCATTTACCACGTTTTGACGTTTGTTTTTGTCAATTTTTTCTGTAATTCCGTATTTGTAGGAGCTTGTCGACTTACATCAACAATGAGCTCAGAAAGTACTCCAGCTAGCGCATCAATCTCAGGTAAAGTTACACTTCATATTTGCTCTTGATACGTGAAACTTGTATTAGGGGGTAACGTAACGAATAGCTGGTATCTATGCATTAAAACTATTTATTCCAGTGGATGGAGAATGTAAATCTGAAATTAATCGAAAATGGAGAATCTACAACAAAGCAAACAAATCAATCTGGTTAAATCATTGACTGATTTGATATTTTCCATATTGGCAATGGAAATATAGTGATTTCAAGCATATGCAACTCAGAGTGGTCACACACCTCACACAAGAAATAGAGGCAAAGAAACAATGTTTCGACTGTCTCAGATCTCGTGACACGGACGAGGTAGATCGCTATAAGAGGATTCATCTGTCAGAGCTCCTGATCTAGATTTAATGACTATAATACTACTCATAACAGAGATATCAAATCATTTGACTATCCAAAATGATTGACCACCGGTTGACGTTTCGAACGATGGTTGACTGAGTGTGCAAGTATCAATTTGGTGAGTTCATGGATATATAGCCAGAGGAGTTACTGCCCAGCGTGCGGGATGACTGAGTGTGCAAGTGTCAATTTGGTGAGTTCATAAACATATAGCCAGGGGAGTGACTGCCCAGTGCGTCGAAGAATTTGAATGCTACAATAGTGTTGCTTTGTAGATAATATGTTACAGCCATATTTATTCATATTGATATATTTATGTTATAACTACTTTGCATATTTTGATATTGATATATTTGTTATGGGAGTCACTGTCTCATATAGGTGTCTTTCACCTTTGTGACATCCCGGACTGTCAAAGTACAATAAATAAATAAGTTGTGCTGTTCAGGGCACTTTGCTTCACTCATCCAGACAAATTAAATCACGATTACTAAAAAAAAAAAGAAAAAAAAAAGAAACAAATGCATGTTTGTTGCAAATTCGAAATAATCTTTTTAGTATAGACGTCAGATCCGAAATTCAGTATTCAATCGTCGTCCACAAAATAATCCACCCATTAATAATCGGTGGGTGGGGATGACTGAAGAGATTGTAGCATGAGTTCCATTGACTTACCAAAATGACTAATCATAGATTAAAGTGATCGTAAACCCTCAAGTAAAGTTTTCATCAAATGAAAGACCATTGCAAACAGTGTGGGAAAATATTTATTTTATTTTTTTTACGATTTTATTACACAGAGTGAACTGCAATTAAGGCATGGTATTCTATGGTGGTCTGTTGCAATCATATTTAGGTCCAGTGAAGTCACGCTGCCTTAATACATATATTTCAAACTTTGTATGCACTTTCAGTGCTTGATTCAAGCTTAAGGTGTGTATACTTTGAGTTTCAACACAGACTCACTGTTCCAATGTGCATGTTTCACCAACATCTGGGAGATGGTGACTCATGAGTGTCAAGTCAATTTGAATCTTGCATTTAATTTCCCAGATTTTGGAACATGCACATTGGAACAGTGAGTCTGTGTTGAAACTCAAAGTATACATACGGTCTGGGTTATTTCGTGTATATTGCTCTTCTGTCACTGAAGCAAAAGATGGTTTAGAAAAACGAGAAAGCGCTATAAGCATCAGGGCCAATCGAAACGAAATGTGCATCCTATTACATTTAACGTTTCTATATCTGATGAACTGAGTATTCGGGAAACTAAAAACACTTGTCCATTACGATATGCATATGTACATGTATAGTCAAAATTATATTGTATACATGATATTGTTTGGACTCATGACAAACAAACGATGACACAAGCATCTAGTCCGTCATTCAATATTCAAATGTCGTCCATTAAAGAATTTCCGCGTCCATAATCCAAAATCTTATTCCATATAACAGGATTGGCACCAAATAAAGAGAGAGAGAAAACAAATAACAGCAACAATCACAGTATACATACACATGGATTAGTTTTCTGCAGGAGAGAAGCGGTCAGCAATTTTCAATGATCCCGACAAGACATAGTGATGTTCCAAAAATACGAAATCCATATCGCTGATCAGTATTCGTAAGGTAGTCAGTTGGTGGTTTTGGGCTTTGCGGCCATTTTCCATGTTTTTACCTGTGTTTCTCAGTACGTTATTTTCCTTTCCCAGATTAAGAGACAAGGATTGTTTTGAGAGTCTTCTGAGAATTTTGTGCAGCAAATTCACTTAATTTTAATAAATATTGATAGACATTGTATATCTTCAAAGTTAGAATATAAGAAAAAGTTGATACTATATATATATTTTTTCATGACTATGCTTCAAAACCAGAGCTATTCCAGATGTGTCCTGGGTTATCAAACGGTGCATGGGTCAGTCCAGTAAGAGTATCTACAGCTAAAAAATGCACATGAACCTATATTGTTTTCTTTGTTTTTCTTCATATTACACAATTAATGCAACAACGCATTATTCAAAAAGTTAATTA
>JAVTVY010007731.1:0-47074 GCA_036873755.1 Hanleya hanleyi
AGTGGGTCAGCCTATATCTTGCACGCACTGACGCCGGTGAGTGGGTGGGTTAAAAATGGAGGACTGTGCATCACGGCCATTTTGTACGCACCTCCCCACTAGACTATAAAAAGCCTATAATTTTGATATGTATTCACCAATACACCATCATGAGTTTTCGAAGACGACGTGCCCCTCTGTTTACACATCATGCGACTCGAGACCCGAGAATTGCTCAGACAGAAGAACACAGAGAAATCGTTGCCCATGAAGAAGAAGATGGAAGGCAATTGACGATCATCTCCAGTTTTCAACGAGTACTTGAAGATGAATCCACGTTAATCAACAGTACCGAAGAACTCGCACAACAATTGCGGGAAGAAGTGAGAACAGAAGAAAGTAGCCGGCTGCGAAGACTGAGTGAACAACAGGACCAAGACATACACAGAATGGAAGAAAACGACAGTGATGTGACGGAAGGTGGAGAACAAGACGAGCTACCCTGGCTAAATTCTAGTAGACCTCCCACAACAACCACGATGACACCGCCTGTCTACACTGAAAGTATAAGGACTGAACACCCTACAGCCGGACCTCCTACCATTGTCGAAACTCCCACAATTTCAGCGGCAGAAACACCACAACCCTGTCGCCACCAAGTCGAGATAATCCAACTCAATGAACAGATTATGGTCATGCAGAGAGGGCTGGATGGGATGGAGACGACCCTGAATGGAATGGAAGCGCAAATTACCATACTCAAGAAAGAACGCCGTGTCGAAGAGAAAAAAACACGATGCAGTATCTGTGCGGAGGAGGAATGTGGGTACGCCGTGTTACCTTGTGGACATCTTTGCCTATGTAAGGATTGCTGGGTAACACTGACGTGTCAAGGTGCGATGTGTCGATGCATTGATGCCGGCGAGTGCCATTTGAAAATAAAATGTCCGATATGCAGAAAACATGTAGGAGGCGTGAAGAGAATATTCCGCGCCTAAAGTGTGTCGTATCACGCTATCAACGGCCCTTTTCAGGGCCAACCCATCTTTCCGGAAGAGAAAACTTCTTTCCTAAGCACACCAACTAACACCAGAATGTCCCTCATCCTTTTTCCCCAAAAAAAATTTTTTTCAAAAAAATTTTTTTGAAAACAAAAATCTTCATACGTCAAGTCAACAAAATTTTATTTTTGAGGTAGAGGGTCGAGTGAGGTATGATATTGAAGCTGACGTGAAATGCTTCACAATGATACTTCACTCGACCCGATTGGACCATTAGGGACGCCTCTAACCTCAAAAAAGATTATTTTGAAAATAAATATCAACATCCGGTGAATGAAGATTTTTTATTTTAGAGGTAGTGGGTCGAGTGAGCTATCTAATGGAAGCTGACGTGAAATGCTTCACAATGATACCTCACTCGACCCGATTGCACCACTAGGGGCTGCCCTAACTCCAATAAAGGCTATTTTGAATTTTCTGCGCATGCGCGAAGTCCAAAGGCTATGAAAATAGCCTTTTTGGGGGGTTAGAGGCGTCCCTAATGAACCAATCGGGTCGGAGTGAGGTATTAAATTGAAGGTGACGTGAAGGAGCATCTGATAGACTGGGTATGGGCTTGAATTAGGGTAATTGTGCGCATGCGCGAAGATGATATCAAAAATATGAATCTTCAAAAATAGCCTTTTTGGAGTTAGAGGCGTCCCTAATGGACCAATCGGGTCGAGTGAGGTATCAAATTGAAGGTAACGTGAAGGAGCATCTGATGAACTGGTGTAGGTTGAACTATAAGCATTCTGCGCATGCGCAATCTTCAAAATAGCCGTTTTTGGAGTTAGGGCAGCCCCTAGTGGTCCAATCGGGTCGAGTGAGGTATCAATGTGAAGCATTTCACGTCAGCTTCCATTTAATACTTCACTCGACGCACTACCTCTAAAATAAAAAAAAAAAAAAAAATCTTCGTACACCCGATGTTGACATTTATCTGCAAAATAGCCTTTTTGGAGCTAGGAGAGCCCCTAGTGGCCCGATCGAGCCGAGTGAGGTATCAATGTGAAGGTGAGATGAAGGGCCATCTGATGGACTGGTGTGGGTTGAACTATCAGCATTCTGCGCATGCGCAAGAATGGAAATAGACGTTTTTGGAGCTATTTGACTATTAAAAAAAGGAAAAAATGAACACTAAGCATTTTTTAATTACTATTTTTTATTAACACACAATGAACGTATTCACAATTGAATTTAATACAATTATAGGTAAGTATTGAATTTTTTTAATACAATTAACAGTGAAAAAACTCTGAATTTTTTGTAATACAATCTCTCCAGATCAATACATGTTTTCCTTGTTCTCAATAGTTGGTCAACAAGACTTGTTTGAATTCATCATCATCTTTTCGTCCTTGGTGCACATAGATGTACGTCACGATCTCTTCACGTGGGATTTTGGAAGGACAAGCCGCTACCACTGCCGTGGCAATTTGCGCCTCCGTCACAGCCTGTAGTGCTTCAGTGAGGGACTCGTATGAGGCTACCAGAGTGTTCATGTGAGGTCTGATGAGCTGCAGGACTGTCTCGATGTACTTCTCATATATATAGTGCGACACCTGATAGGTCAGAGTTTGACGAATTGTACTGGCTAGACGCTGCAACTCCCGCCAGGCTGTTAATTTCAATGTCACCCCTTGAGGACAAGCCACCAGCTCTTGTGTATCTAACCTTTTTCGCCATTTTCGAATATGCACCAGGAGCTGGTCATTGAAATAAGCACAGCTCACATAGAGGTCGTCACCCACAGGAAATTTCGCTTCGTCATTCCCCTGGTCACGAATAACCGCATCGATGGCGTAATCAAGGGCCTCCAGTTTTTGCCAGGTGTCCAAGTTCATGGCTATATGCTTACCAAGTCTGTCGTTAAAGCCCGCTGCATTAAAATGCACTTCTTCATCTTTGACACTGACCGTCAAATAGGGTGTGAGCTCCCAAATGTCCTTGTCAGCTGCCTGGTGAGCCGCATCGATCAGATTGTTGATCTCCTGGACAGACAGAGGAAGTTCTTGTTTCACTTGCTGGGTCTCAACCACAGGTATTACTAACGGGGTTAGTCGAGGGCGTTTGGCACGTCCAGCCCGTTTAACAGGTGGAGTACTCTCTGGGCTAGTACGTTTGCTACCTGTACGCTCTTCGTCCACCACTAACATAGCCTCATCTCGTAGAACGGCGTCGTCGGCTATCAATAGATGTGCTAGTTCTTCATTTCCCGTGATCTTCAGCCCCTCCACCAAGAGTAGACATGCATAGGGGCCATGGCACAGTAGAAAGTCGATGAGAGCTTTGTTTTGTCCTGAAAAAGTTTTCTCGGCCATGATATCGTCGACATGCTCTTTCATGAGTAGGTGTTCCTGCATAAGGAAATCACATAGTTCACCCACACGCTGTATTTCATCAATGAAGCGAACACGGTTGTTTCGAAGCGACACTAGCACGGTTGGCTCCATGACTATAGGCTCAGGCTGATGAGCAACTGCTATGGTGTAAAAGTAGGGTGAATGAGCACCGGTAAAAGTGAAAAAAGTAAAAGGTTCACAGCCCATACAACACAGGCAAGCTGACTGGATGACTGGCTGGCTGACTGGCTGGCTGGCTAGAGGTGAAGCAGACTAGAGGTGAAACAGGCAGGCTGGCTGGTCAGGTCAGGTAAGTCAGAGTGCTCCACAAAGTAGTGCAATTGAATACACCCCTTTCCCTAAAAAATCGACTGCTTTTATACGTTTTCCCCGTGAGTGGGTGGGTTCAAAATGGCGGACCCTTATTTTACACACACAACACCAAAAGCCACCATTTTAAACCCACCCACTCACTTCCCAGGTCAAATCAGTGCAACCGAGTGAGTGGGTGGGTTCAAAATGGCGGACTTTCAACGTCCCAGAGAAAATAACCGGCCACCATTTTGAACCCACCCACTCACCCCGGTGAGTGGGTGGGTTCAAAATGGCGGACCCTTATTTTACACACACAACACCCTCAGCCGCCATTTTAAACCCACCCACTCACATCCCAGGTCAAATCAGTGCACCCGAGTGAGTGGGTGGGTTCAAAATGGCGGACTTTCAACGTCCCAGAGAAAATAACCGGCCACCATTTTGAACCCACCCACTCACATAGCACTCAATCACCCCGGTGAGTGGGTGGGTTCAAAATGGCGGACCCTTATTTTACACACACAACACCCTCAGCCGCCATTTTAAACCCACCCACTCACATCCCAGGTCAATCAGTGCACCCAAGTGAGTGGGTGGGTTCAAAATGGCGGACTTTCAACGTCCGCCATTTTGAACCCACCCACTCACATCTCAACAAAATTAACTCACGTATGCGAACCCCCCCTATGGCAACCCAAAAATTAACTCCGCGCATGCGCAGTGAGGCGCTATTAACTCGTTTTACTCTATATATACTACTGGCGTTTTAGCCATAGTTGTAGCATACATGCATACACGCTTAAAACTAGTGTTGAAACTTACTCGTAAAGTGTTGAAATAACCCTTTCAGTGTGTCCACAGGGACAACACTTAAAGAGCAGTCCCTGTGGACACACTTAAAGGGTTATTTCAACAATTTACGAGTAAGTTTCAACACTTTAGTTTTAAGAGTGTAGCAATACATCCATACCCGGAGGACTTCGGGGTCCAAGTGCAATGTTATAAGTATATGCATGTTATAGGAATGGGGGCGTGTCTGACGTCACAGAGAATGTATTGTTTTCTGCGAGGTGCATCCTCGTCTATGCATTCGCGGTAGGGAAAATTAACCAATCGCCGGCCTACTCTTGAGTGAGTGAGTGAATATGATTTAACGTCGCTTTCAACTATATTTCAGTCATATCACGACGTTGGGTCCTATTCCTTTTCAAACCCGGGAACCACACGGGTGGCGTCCTATTCCTTTTCACACCCGGGATCCCCACGGGTGCCTCAGTTAGTCGCCTCTCTGAGGAGCCGAGACCTATTCTTACCATGACCTGGAGTGTGCACAACGACACCCCAGGTCAATCCCCGGGAGCCTCACGGGGCGAATTTGAAACTACTTATTTGTCAAGTTGGCTAGCTTGGTGAAACAATTTCAAAATCTCGCCCACAGTAATTACACATGCTATCACGTGGACTAATATATAAACATTATAAGGAAACAGTACTCAGATATGGCATTATTTCCAGGCCGTGTGAGTTGTAAACCGTAAAGATGAAAGAGTTTACTCCCGCCTAAAAGTCTGGCTTCGTTAGGTTGCACAAAAAATCAAACGATTGTGCCGTGCGAAGATGTTAATCTCCGTGAAATAAACGTCAATCATTGTCATTGAGCAAAGTCAGAAATTGTCATGATTGGTTTATTATGGGATCTCGCAGAATATCGGCGAACATTTCGCACAAAGTTTCCATAGCGTTACGTCTAGATGGTATTGCCCTGATTTACCATCTTGGCTTACCTAGATTGATTCTGCGGTAGCTTCTAGGATATAATCCCCGTAGGCATACATACAGTGAGATAGCCTATGGATACATTCAGCATTACGGTAGCGTGAGAGTTAGCCAATGGATATATGCAGCGAGGGTGACCCTTCTAGGGTATAATTTATTATATTATATCTTTCTTGTTCTTTGCGGTATGGAATGTGGCATCTCATTTTTCTGTCTCACCATTTATAAGACGATGGGAGGGATCTCGAGGCCATGCGTCGAATTTTGTTGAAAAGTTCTGATGACGCATGCACAGTATGCAGGCAGATTGCAGTGATCCATTTTGGTCGTGTGAGGTGTCACAGTGAGGCACCCGTTGGGGAGCGTCCAACTGAATGGGCATGGGATGGAAATTTCGTCGATATGCGCATGCGCAGTAGAAACAGGATAATGGAGTGGACGTTTTGGGGTCGAGATGGACCCATAGTGGTCCGATTGTGCCGTTTGAGGTGTCATAGTGAAGCGTTCGTGAGGGATCGTCCAACTGGACTAGTGTCTAGTCCGTTTTCATCATTCTGCGACATGGAATTGTGAAAAAAGGGCATTCGAATGGATGTTTTGGGGTCGAGATGGACCCATATTGGTCCAATTGGGCCGTGTGATGTCTTAGTTTGAAGCTCCCGTGGGGTGGCGTCGGATTGAATGGGTGTGTAATTCGGTTTCATCAATCTGCACATGCGCAGTCTGGCCGTAGTAACGAAAGTGGGCATTTTGGGAGTTTGTGGGGGCTGTGTTTGAGTGATCGAGGGACCATTCTTGGCCCTGATAGGCCGTGGACGGTATCAAATTGAAGTCCTCGATGTGTAGACCACGACTTGGGGGATGTTCATGTCACATGTGATGTCATCAGTAGGAGTAGTAGGCAAAGTAGGCTTTTCGAGAGTGTGAACGGACATGTTTGCGATAGAGATGGACCATCCTTGGTCCAAATGGACCGTGTGAGGTGTCATCTTGTAGACGACAACTTGTCTGGGTTTTTTCGGCAGTCGCTCTATGTTACGCATGCATAGTTGGGCAGTAGTAATGGAAGATATCCCCAGGAAAATATTGAACAAAAGGAAAATTTGCATATAAGGGAAATTTTAGATAAACAGTTTCCAGTTTCGGGCAGAGCTGAAAAACAATAGGTGTCTTCCCTTAGACAGGAGAAATAGGCATAAGAAATTGGAAGTTGATTGACGAAGGCATTCAGAAGTTATCCCCTGGAAAATATTGAACGAAAGGAAAATTTACATATAAGGGAAATTGTAGATAAAAACCCAGTTCTCAGTTTCGGACAGAGCTGAAAAACAATTGCTGTTTTCCCCCAGACCGGAGCAATAGTACCACAAAAGACATTCAAAGTTATTCGACACAAACGAAAAGTGGGCAAAAGACGCGGAAGAACAAAGAAGAAACTGACAAACACATAAGGCGTCCCCAAGGATGCCTAATAATCAGAGTGGTAATCCACCAGACTATTTTCAGCCGGATATCTCTAGATAGGAACAGTAAGCTGACCCCAATATCCGGAATATTATGGGAACCGCCTTGACGGAAATAGAAGAAGTCGAAGTCCCTGAAACTTTCTTAGTGAAGTCTGGTGTATTATTGAGGAAGTGGAGACCACCTAAAAGCCCATCTATTGAAAGTTGGTCAGTTTTAGATAAAGACTTTACAGCGTATGCCATATGGATTAAGAATACTAATCAGCAATACAGATTTGATATTTTGAAGCATCAGGTCTTGCCGGCATCATTGAAAATTGTTGCCTGCTTCTCTCTTGCAGGAGATCAGCCTAGTTTTATGTATACTATGATTTACCCTTTCAATTTGGTGCTAATGCTATTATATGAATTAGGTCTTTTGATTATGGACGCTGGAATTCTTTAATGGACGATGGCTGAATATTGAATGACAGACTAGATGCCTGTATATTACACCAGATTGCGGTACCCCCAGGCCATCGGAATATGATCTTACGGGTGGCTCTTGACACCCAGATAGTAGGCCATTTGGGCATCAGAAAGATTTTAACTAGCCCAAACTGCAGGATGTTGTGGGTTACTGCAGGACCTGCCAGACATGTCAGATGGTAAAGAAAACCTGAGCAATCTTCAAAACCAACACCATATATACCGATTCCGGCATTTCATGAAACATTCAGTAAAGTTTTGATAGATTGTGTCGGTCCCCTAGGCTACCCAGGATACGGTCTGGATATAAATACTCGTTGACGATCATGGGTGTGCCCACTAGATATCCTGAGGCAGTTCCTTTAAGAAGAACTGCCAAGGCAGAGATGCAAACTTTGCTTCAGTTTTTCACTAGATATGGAGAGAGGTTTCTTAGAGAGGTTAAGCTCTTGGACTATGTGTCTACCTTCAGAGAAAGACTTTCAATGCAAGTGAGGTAGCCAAAGAACAGCTTAAATCTTCTCAAAAAGTTATGAAATCACCAAGGTGAAGGCTCATGTCTTCAATCTTGGAGACATGTTGATCTTATTTCCCTTACAAGTTGAGTTGACCACAAAGTTTAGTGGACCGTATCACATAGAGAAGAAACTTACCAAAAGTCCACTTTCTAGTTAATACTCCAGGTTGGAGGAAAACCAAAACGGTAGGTCACATTAACATGCTCAAGTAATACCATGAACGTGAAACAGGCTTATCAGTTGGGGTAGTTAATGTAATTAATCAGACAGAGAGTGGCTAAAACATTATTGACGAACCTGATAGTAGACTCGGAGGTTCTAGAAAAGCTTGACAGTTCATTGAGTTATTTGTCTAAACAGCCCAGCAGATATTAAGGATTTGCTCCGTGAATACAAATCAGTATGTTCTGACAAACCAGGTAGTACCCCCGTTGCTGTTGATGATGATGGATTAAACAGCAATCATACAGGCTTAATCCTGAAAAGTTAGCTCAGGTACGAGAATAGGTTAACCACATGCTAGAGCATATTATAGAGCCAGCCAGAGAAGCTGGGGCTCACATTGTGCTCGTCCCTAAACCAGATGGTTCACAAAGGTTCTGTATAGACTACCAGAAGATAAACAGTGACACAACGGATTCCTAGAATAGAAGAACGCATTGAAAGGGTCGGTCAGGCTGTCTACGAGACCAAGATAGACTAAATGGCTACTGGGAAGTACTATTGTCTGACAGGGCTAAAGAAATATGTGTTTGTGAGACCGGATGCTTTATACCAGCGCAAACTTATGCCTTTTGAGATGAGCAATGGTTAATTAATCAGGTCATAACAGGATTGGAGCATTGTGTGCACTGATCACAATCCATTGGTATTCTTGAAGAAAAATAAAAGTCGGTTCCTCTGGCATCTGATTTTACAGACATATGCTTTGAAAATATGACATGTTGCTGGTGGAAGTAATATCATTGCTGATGCAATGTAAAGAGAAGAATTGTAATGCACTTACAGAATTATCTTCACTAACCGCCTCTTGAAAAGAAAACTTGACTTTCGTATTCTTTTCCTCATATGGGAGGGGAAGGTCTTATGATGCTTGCCGTTCTTCGGTTTCTCAGTCATGTCAGTTGTAACTCATAGAGCCAATAGTAAATTTCTTTGATGTGATAATAGGGCAGCAGTAATTTGTAAACGTGTTTATCCTATGTGGGAAGGTTCAAGAAAATGACACCATTCTGCCCTTGTGTTTTGTTCTATTTTCAGCACAGAACAGTCTAGAATGTTTCAGCAAGTTTTAGTGTGATCTTGAAATGTTCCAGTCAGTTCCTTATTGCATCATGTACGACATAAATTTTTGGGAAGCTCTCTGTGAGGTATGTCAAGAGTATGCTAGCAGCAGAAGAGGCAATACATATCGCATGCTGATAGCATAATGTGCATGTAGCGTACAAGATCTATGGTGTTACGTTTCATAACTTGTATCTTAATTCCGCTTAACCCGGGGCTAGGGGCTGTATGAACCCATGTACTTCAAGATCCTCATGGTGCTCATATGAACAGTTACAATCAAAGCATGACTGAGATACATCATTCTCTGGAGGACGACTTTACAACAATTATTATGGATTAAGAATACTGATCAGCGATACGGATTTGATATTTTTGGAACATCAGGAAGTCTTGCCGGCATCATTGTAAGGAAACTAGCCTATGTTTATATATACTATGATGGTCTTTTTGAATTTGGTGCTAATACTGTTATATGGAAAAGGCAGCCCACACAATTCAGAAAAGTCTCCTCAGCAAAAATAATGTCATATTAAAATAATTCCTATTTATCACCATGTTAAATATTACTGAGGTGAACTGATTATGCCACAGCATTTACCTCGGCAATTGCTGATTGCTGAGATAAATTGTGTGGGCTGAATAGGTCTTTGAATTATGGACGCGGATATTCTTCAATGGACAACGGTTGAATTTAGGAATGACGAACCAGACGCTTGTAATTCTTCAGCTTCTGACCAGACAGTGCTACAACAATGTGATTTCCGGCCTGTCAATCTAACTAGAGTGTATAAACAAGTTACATTCTGTAATATTGATTAAAGGTCCCTTTTGAAGATGTTGTGTAATTTCACTGGGATATCAACATTGCTCCAAAATTCCCATAGTGCTGGTTCTTGGTTCGAGTTACAGAATTTGGACTTGGACGTTGCTCAGATATTGTTAATGTGAAATTCAAGCAATTCTATAAACAAAGGAACCTCCCAAGAATATTCTTCACTTGCAGAACTGAATAATAAAACTCTATGGCTACTGACAGTGAGAATAACAGTGACCAGCTTTATTGAACACTGATATTATCAATGAACTATGGTGTTCAATGAGGTTCTGATGAGTAATACTAATTTGGAGCACAAAGAAATGCGAAGTAGATACTTGCTCTTCTGTTGGAATTTTTGAGTTTTTAAGTATCCACATGCATTTGACATCTGAATTTCTTGAAATGGCAGCACAATAATTCCCCCAAAATGATTTAACTACCTGCAGAGCTCTTATGAAAGTGGACAGCGGTACTTCAGTTGCAAAACTTCTGAAACCAGCTATAAATTCAGTACAATACAATGGGAGTCTAGTACAATTTTGGTATATCAGTACGAGTGGTAGCAAGGGAAATACCTCCTAGAGAAACTGCTTGTGTTTATTGAATACATCTTCCAAAGTAATTCCAGTGGAGAAGTAATACTGAAGCAGAATGGTATAGCTATTATCAACTCCTCCACCGGCACCTTGTAATACTATATTATATTATTATATTCTTATCTGCTAGAACAATAACAAATTTAATTTGGAGGTCTCAAAGATTGTTTTGCTTGGGAGATATTTCTGTCAGTGTGGCGGATATTACCAACACTTTCTTGTGTTTCGTTTTTGTTTTTAGTTTCTTCTGTTTTCAAGGCATTTAGGTCCATGGGGGTGCATTTAAGTATACAAGTATAAATCCCTCCACTTTATACAATTTTAAAGCAGTTGAATTATGCACATACAAATAAACCCAGATTTTCTGACCCAATTTTTGTGTATTTAACACTGGCGTCCCAGGATTGGAAATATTAATAACCATTTGTATAGTATTTTGTGAGAAATTTAAAAGAGTGAGAATTTCTTCGTCGTCACTGAGCACACCTATCCACCTGTTTCTGAAAGGTATCCACCGGTGTCTGACAGGTGCTTTTTTGCATGAGACGGGTAGAAAAATAAGTTACCTGTGACGTGTCTCAAGTGACTTTGGGGGGAGACAGGCAGAAATTGTTCTTCCTTGTCCCCCGAGACCGGTAACTTTTTTGAAACATTTCAACACACACACACAACTATCCATTTCAATGGAAGTGTTGAAAATCAAGATTTTTATTCCAGATTTTACAAGTCTCTCTTCAAAGAAATGCCATAGATTGACCAATTTGTAGAAGAGAAGTAACCCAGAAACCTTACAGTAGAAGAACAGTAACCATGATAACATTATATATACACACTCTCAGTGTCCGAATTATGGACAATCACATGTGGACTGGTTGAGCCAGGTTTACATGGGTTCATCATAGAATTATAGTTGGCTTCATCAGCATCTGGATCATAATTCATGTAATCATCACGATCACTTGAGTTGGCAGAATGTAAAAATTTGTTCCATTTGGAAAGTTGGACAGTTTTGTGAATGGTACAACTGTTGGCCGAAGATCCCGGCTTTTCGCCTTTCCCCTGTTGATGCACTCCATCAGATTTTCCAACACTGGAATCTAATCCCAGGTCTGATCGAGGAGATTTCACTTCAGGAACATTGCTGTTGCTCAGTTCACAGAAGACCAACTTCCCCACTGTTGATGGATGAACTGCATCAAATGGGTAGGTGGTTCGGCAGCTATTACTGTATGTTCTAGATTGGTCTCCTTCTGGATGAATCTCACCACTGTTCCCATGGGTTCCTGAAATCCCACTAAATGTTTCTGGAGAAATCGCACTTCTGTCACCAAATGTTTCTGGATAAATCTCACTTCTGCCACCAAATGTGTCTAGATAAATCCCACTTCTGCCACCAGATGTTTGTGGAATCCCACTCCTGCCACCAAATGTTTGTGGAATCCCACTTCTGCCACCAGATGTTTGTGGAATCCCACTTCTGCCACCAGATGTTTGTGGAATCCCACTTCTGCCACCACAAGTTTCTGGAGAAATCCTGCTTCTTTCACCAGATGCTTCTGTAATCCCACTTCTTCCATGGAATATCGCTGAAGAAACGCCACTTTTGGAGCCAGATAATTCCCGGGGGACTATACCAGTGTCACGTAATTTGTTGGCAGGTATATTTGGCAAGAATGGCTTTTTGAATGTTACATCCATTTGAGAATCTACTTGACCATGTTGTCTGGACAGTTGATCATCCCACGCAATGCTGTTTGAAATTTGGTCCTCAAGGTCAAATTCCAGGCCTACATCCCGCGAACCTGACCATAGTTTCTTTCTCTTTGATGGCTGATTCTGTACAACTGTGTTAGCATCTGTACATCTTGAATGGAAAAAAATGGGAGACTTGCAAAGAATTCACAGAGAGATGAGAACAAAATGACAATAGCTCAGCATTGCAGGGATTCATGTTGAAAGTCGAAAATTTGAGTATTTTTTTAATGAAATGAGTGGATTCAGTTTTCGTTACTTTCCTTAATTTCAGTATTTCTTTTATATATTTGATTTTATATTGTTTCCTCTCTTAAAATAATAGACTATTGAGTTTCCATTAAAACCTACAAATATTAAGTCAAATTCGGAGGTCTGAATTGAGTTTCCGACTCAATTTACCTCTGATTACTGGTGGTAAATATTGACTTATGGATCCCTGCATTGCCACAGTGTGTAGCAGAGATGCATCTACCCTCCAGAAATGTGCCTGTATTCCTAAACATGCAGCTTCGCATAAAGATCGAGGCCTTTAGGGTGGCACATCATTTGAGATTGCACATCACTGGCTATGCACACATTTGAAATGATTGCATAAAAATATGGTTTCTATGTCAGTCAGGCACTCTGATATGCACAGTCGAACGCCTGACATAGCTTGAGGGGTGTGATTATGCCCCCCCCCCCCCCCAAATTCACACGTCTGAAAGCTGTTCAGGAGTTCGGGTTTTTTTAACACCACACGGTGTGGTCCACATACGTTTTCCCATCGTCATCCTCAGAAATATAGGAGCTGATGCAAGAGAAATTGCAGTCTCAAATGATAACTCGTCTGTATCCAACAGTTGTCATAACAGACATATGGTGAGAAAGAAACAAGAGATAGGAACAGATCGCCTCCATGTTGACAGTCGCGCTCAACTATTCCCGCCATACTTGACAGGACAGAAGTCATGCAATAACACAAATCATGTTCCCAGTGACTTCGTCACATCATGGCTTGATTCTGCTATGGTATAACCGTTTAGTGAATTCGGCAATGAAAGAAACTATGGGATCGGGGTTGTAAAGTAACTTCCATGTTTCTCAAGGGAGACGACTCTGTATGATTGCTAGGCATTACAATTTACGAAAATTGAAAGGGGAATTCTAAGAGCAGGAATACGATTTTCATTTTTTTCCTGGCAAAAGACGAGGTGCGCGGAAAACACACGCCTGGATTATTTTTCAGGAGTGTGAAGGTGTGCACACGCGATCGCAGGCCTCAAATCAGAATGCCTGTCAGTGATGTTGAGGTTGGATTGAAAGAGGAACTACATTATAAAACTTGAAATAAATATTCATTCTTTTCCAAAGTAAGCATATACAGCTCATTACGTATATGTACATGTATAGTCAGGAACAATTGACCGTGCAATTTGGAGCATGTTCTTGGTGTAACTTTGTGTCATGATTCATGAATTTTTCATGAATTATGTAATCCCTTTCTGACAGAGCTATTAACAATGTCATAGTTGGAGTAGAGGTATCATTTACAGTATGGAATGGAACACCAGCATTGTGGGTAAACCCTCACATTTGTATGCAAATAATAGAATATAATGACAAATGTTTTCAATCATACACATATAATGCTACATAATAATGTGCACTGGTAAAGACTGGGACACCACAAACTCAGTTTTAATTAATATAGTAAGTGAAATGTGTGGACACAAGTATGATTCATGGAAAAGTTTTAAGGTAAATCATATGATGTGGAATAGAATGATTTGAATAGCAAAAATGAAGGAAATTTTGTCCTTCAGTTAAAGCGACACGAAATTCAAAACTGATAGAGGTTCAGTACTGCGAGATCCCCCCTCCCCCGGTTAATCAATACTTCTGAAACAAAATAATGTCATCAAACTATTAGTAATTACTATGAAAACCCAAGGGGTTCAATTCCCCCAACTTTGAAGCAATTGATTTGGCTTGAAACCGTAACGTTTAGTATGGTAAGGGGAGCAATCGCATGTGAGATCCAGTGACAAGGTACCCACAATTACCAAATTTTACCCTAATCATCGGGTTTTCAGAAGTTCTTGTCCGGAAATGAAATTTTAACTTGACCCATTTATAGGTGGCATCACCGGAAGGTTAATTGGCATGGAAAACAATCCCAAGTGAGATCTTGAGGCAAGGTGCCCACATACTCAATTTGTAAAGAATCTGTTCAGTTTTCCAAAAGTTATGGTCTGGAAACAAAATTTTAATTGTGGCGCCCCCTATAGATGGATCAGTTTGAAAAACAATCCCAACCGAGATCTTGAGATGAGGTACCCATATACCAACTTTGAAAAGAATCCATTCAGTTTTCAAGTTATTGTCTGGAAAAATAATTTTAACTTGGCCCCCAGGTAGTGCCACCTGGGGGCAGATCGGCGTGAAAAACAATCCCAAGCGAGATCTTGAGGTGAGGTATCCACATACCAAATTTGACATGAGGCACCAGAGGTGGTACAACCCCTCAGCCTCTTAACAGTCCACCCCAAGCAACATCTAGTGGCATGGTTTATACATACAGTACACCCAAGAATTAAACTGGTCAAATTCGCGAAGGATAGCCGAAAAATGTCGCGAACCGTTCGCGAACGATTCGCCAGTACCTCTCGCCATACCTTTCGCGAGAAAATGTCAGAATTGAACCTTTCGCGAAAGGAACACGCGAACGATGTTTGAGGAAATACATGTCGTAAAATGTTTATATTCTTGTCTGTCAACTATTTATTTTTCATTTGCTCGTGTGTTTTGTTTTTAATGGCATTAATTAGGTCCATATACCTTATTTTGCGAATGAATTGCAACTATAAAATCACGACGACGTAGGCCTACCGGTTTTCTTCGTCAGTCCATGAGTAAACTGTGATTCACCCAAAATCGAGATCGTAAAATCGGGAGCTGTATCACCGTATTCATCTAGTCAAAAAGTCGCATAATCTGCCCCTTATTTGAGTTCATTGTGCTGTATGGCTTGTTTTTGTAACTGAAATCTTTCACATCCAAATGAACTTCGCAGTGCATGAAGTCCGATCTAAAACATGGCGTCAGCCAGCCGTTCATAAGAGGCGTGTCCAGTTGCTATGAAGAGGGGAAACAACTCTGAGCAGACATTAAAAAAATGTTATTGCTTCATTGGCGAAACAGGGGTTATTCTTGACAAAAAAATTCATCTACTCAGTTTCCAAATTCAGCAGAACTAACTCAGTTTTTTCAGCACGCCCGAATGTCTGCAAAAAGTCATTTTTTTAAAGTTTTCATCTTATGAATTAAAAAACTCATTTTCTTTTTTAAAGTTTTCATCACATGAAGAATAAACACTCATTATTTTTAAGTTTTCATCTTTAACGGGATGCATTTATATTGCAGTGGCAGAGAGCGGCATTTTGTTCCAAGATAATAATTCAAATCAACGAGATATGATATAATTCTAGAGGAAAATTGGTGTGATTAATAAAGAGTGGTTTAGGCATTTTTTTTCTATTTTTTTTCTAAGACTTGAATTTGAAATTCCCCCGACACAATTTGAAATGAAAGTGTTAAATTTTCCTTGAATTGCATTTTATTGCAGAAAATGTATCCTATGAGAATGAAATTTGCAATTTCCGAAAACGTTGTACATGCAAGGAAACCAAACGGCTGTAAATTCAAGACGGCCATAATAAATACCAAGCTCAGCCGTAGACCAGTCAATGCTCTAGACAACCTGATCATGATTGATTGCAGCTCTCGTCTTGCACACGTGAAACTTTTTTATTCAGACAATTTGTACGTTTGGTTTTGATGTATTGTCAATCCTTGGTATAGGTGGACAATTCACCTTTTATTTCGTGTTGAAACGAAACAGTACGGGATGTTGACGAAAAATGATGACGGCTGACTGCTGGCACACGTCTTTCACACGTCGGGCGTTGTAGCTGTCATCCCTCGTGGTCGTTTGGAAACTTCCACCCCGTGACCCGTTCGTATTAATCGCAAACCCATACTTTCTAGCATAAAGAAATGCATTGCATGGTTCCCGACGAATCGAATTGGAAGCGTTCACTAAAACTAGGGAAGTAAGGCACAAAACTTTTAGCTGTGCTGTATTCGATACGCACATGGCCTTTTCAACAACAACAACAAAGACAACGTGAGTGGAGATTTTCTTTTGCTTCGTAGACTGTATTTTCTGCCTATTTCGTTCCTGAAACTCAATTTTGTTGCAGGAAATTCTTGCTGGATGAAATCGAAAATAGTGGTCCTAAAACATACCCCGCATAAGAAGATCCAACACTCCCGCATTTGTTGTCATCTTGTCTTGTCAAATACGGATCGCTTTACGTCAGTTACGATCGTGACCTATCTTTCGCGAAAGGTATTTACCTTTCGCGAAAGCTTTGAAATAAATATGAAATCATCGTAAGTTATTATCAACCTTTCGCACATGCTTTCGCGAACGTTTCGCGAAAGATGAACCCAACGTTTCGCGAGCAGTGACCAGTTTAATTCTTGGGCGTACTGTACCTAATTTGAAAAGAATTCAATTAAAGGTTCTCAAGTTATTGCACAGAAATGCATATACATAGGTTTTAACCACCAGGTGGGACCACCTATTTGTGAAAGTAGTATCCAAATATGGCATCATTTCCAGACAGTGTGCGTGGTAAACCGTTAAGATCAAAGAGTTTACTTCCACCGAAAAGTCTGGCTTTGTTAGGGGGTAGAAAATATCAAAAGATTGTGCCATGCGAAGATGATAATATCCGTGAACGTCAATCATTGTCAGAGAGAAAAATCAGAAATGGTCGTTATTGGCTAATTATGAGATCTCGTAGAATATCGGCGAACACTTCGCACAAAGTTTTCATAGCGTTACATCTAGATGGTATTCCCCTGATTTACCATCTGGGTTTACCCAGATTGAGTGATCACTCTGACAATACAAAATCTAGGTGAGTGATCAACAGATCTTGTACATTTCACAGACACGAGAGACGGGCTAGATAACTTCCCTCACTGTTAGGCCACATCAATTTCATTTTTTGTTTCAGGCGGATTTAATTTTTTTCAGGATTGGAGATTTTGTCTGGTCCAGTTTTATATTTATTTTTATCACGACTTCCAATCTTGAAAAAAAAACTGCCAGTGAAACAAAATATAAATTTGGTGTAGCCTTACTCACCTGGCAAATTTAGATTTCCCCACAGCAGATTTATTCACAGTGGTCTTTTTCTCAGTCTGGTAGAGCTTCCAGTCTGTAGTATACATTCCATCTTGGAGACTGTCGTTGTCGTATTCATCGTTATCGTCATTCTTTTCATCCACATATCTGGCCCACCGGGTCACTCCTGACTTCCCTAACAAATTTTGGCCTCCAAAATGTTCATCCTGAAAATAATGTTTTCAAATAAAATTTGGTATACCATGTTTACCAGTGCAAATATCCGGCTGCCAGGGTTCATGCACCTTCATTCAATGAAAATTCCAGGGGTTTTTCAAGCTGATGTGTCATTTTCCAGGTCTTCTAGTACTATGGTACACAATTTTTGCCACAATTATTAACATGGTGTTAATAGGAAAGAGATATTGGCGATTGTTGGAACTACAAAATTTGATTTTTTACGAGTTTCCAGGATATACATGTACGCCTAATTTAGCATTTTTAATTACTTTCCAGGATGGACTTAAAATTCCCGGAGTTTCCAGGAGGTGTAGGTACCCTGGACTGCGTATGTTGCAGTTCAAAAGTCATCAAATACAGCTTCTTCTTGATGTGGAAGGTGAATAATATGGTGTCTCGTCTCCTTCAAATCATTGGCCATTTTCTCAAAAAGGTATTTTCTCATTGAAAAGTTTCTAAGGAGACTGAACAGGGCCTGATCCAGGCTGTTTTTTGAGCCCGTTATAACAGTTTTTGGGCGCCACGAATTTGGGCGAACAAACGAAGAAAAAACACATTTTTTTTTAGCAAATTCCTTCTCTGAACAGGCTGAAATCAATACAAATGCAAGTATTGTTGCCAAATATTAACTTATCAGGCTGAATTTAGACCATTTAATACTCCCACAGCTTCCATGGGCTTCTACAGTCTCGCATCTCGGCCTATTTCACCATAAGTTATCATCACACTCTGCGCCCTGTATGGGTGCCAAAACTAAAAGTCTAGATCAGGCCCTGCTGTATAATACTGGACAGTTTTGGAAATATAAGAACTATCTGGCGAACCCAGTCATGTCGAGATTTGATTGTTTGCAGTCTTGTATATGAGATGGTGAGCTTTGCCTCACATCTGAGCTTTGCATCCCAGTCTGAATTTTGCGTTGACAGCTGTCAGACATCAACCACGCCCAAGTTAAAGGACATTTCTGTTCAGTGAGCTTGATATCAATTCCGACTTAATTGATCAGTTTGATAGACATGATAGAGATGTTACTATGAACATGATAATAGTTCATCCGCCGGCGCCTCGGATTGTCTGAAGCTTCATACTGGTATTAGGCATTAGAGTTGTGTGGGTAAAATCAAGTCAAGTCGTTTTCCAATTTCGCAATCCCCTGCAGGTCATCTGCAGAGGGTCTGAAGGTTGCCCTGCAGGAGGTTTGGCCTACATATCAATTTCAGTAAACTCGGATATCATATCATGGAACATTATATCTGATATCAGCACAATAAAAATCATGTGAGAATTTCAAACTACAACACATGTACATCTGTTAGCCAATCGGTGGCTAGTGGGTCACTGATGCCCCTTTTACATGTAATTACACACAGAAGCAAGTGGGCCAGTATAGTAAACAGAAAAGAGAAACAGAGACATCATGCATGGTAAACTTCAAAGGATTTTTGTCAGGCAAAGCCATGGTAGAGACTGACCAGCACAAAGTTGTTCAGGGCTGTTACAGATAAACATGGATGGATGGATGGATGTACTTGGGCACGCCATCGCACCGCGATGGGCACAGGTCGTGCGAACACGCCGTGCAACCCGTTTCCCCTAACCCGCCCTACACATGATCCCTCTCAACAGTGTCACATAGACACTGTTTAATCCCCACATTCTTATTAAACAATATACCTAATTTTTCGCCCTGACACCCGATGTAGATTTCAGCCCGACCTCATCAAAGGTAGTACGTCTAGCCAGTGAAATTCAAATGTGTTAAAACCTCTCAGCGGATTAGCGTAAAGAGCTGGTTCAGCACGCTTACTGATTGATTCAGTTTAGTGAAAATCCCTCGAGCTTTTTATATTCAGAGCTGCTATCGGTAACTAACCAGGCCAGTGTAGCGATCCTAATGTATCAATCGATATGCTGGTTCGAGAGTATGGCATACAGAGGATTTTGAGAATACCTGGCTTTTTTGTGAACTTGCATCATAACGGTCAAGGTCCTTCCCTTGGAAATGGTCATGATCATGTTGTCCAGAAGAAGCTCCGACTTCAGATTCAATCTGCCCCTGTAGCATGTTGAGCTTCTGGACATGGCATCTACATTCAGCCCCCGTTCCTTGTCCAAAAGCCTGATTGAATTGATTAAATCCGATGAATACAGTAGAGTACAGTGTTAAAAAGAACTTTCTCAAAACGATAAATATTAACAGTAAAATAGACACTCCTACACACACTTTCACACACCCTCTATAACTGTCTTCGTGGTCTTTATACACGTACAAGTATGCCTTATAGCCATGGTAATGTATATATTTCTTGAAAGCGCATTTCTTAAGGATCGCAAATATATAAACATGTTCACTGTAAACCAGTAGGTTGTGAAGATATTCAGATTTAAAAAAAAATTAATTTAAAATTTAATTCAAATTTTCCTACGAAGTAGGCTACAGATCGCAAATTGTCCGGTAATGAGTGAGTCCATCCGAATCCTTTCGTCGGCAAAATAAGCAGAACCGTTGACATTAGAACCTTGATTTTTGGCATGAACGTGCATTAGGGCATTGTTACCAGCAAGTTCTGATCTGAAATAATTTTGATTAAAATTAGATTGATAATTAACACTTCAGTATATTGTTATAGATATATGTGAACTGTAGCCTTTAACGTGTATCCTATTTCACATTGGCCACATCAGGTTTGAGCCTTCAAATTCAGGTCAAATTACCCACAGCTAAAAATACCCTGTCCTACTGTATGCCACATGACCCTATTACTGAGGTTAATCTTAACTACTGCATATGCCCTCAAACAATCAGCGCTGTTTCCATAACGAAGCTGATGTGGTTTAACGTTTATCAATGAAGAAAATCACCGATCAACCGCCATAGAATATAATGTCAAAACAAGAAAACCGGAATAGTACATTCATCAGATTGCCGATGCCCAAAATGTGTTGTCTCATATATCTAGATAACAACGTGATGTAGAGACGCTATTTATTCGTCTTTGTACCGCGGTTATGCTCAGGAGAATGACATAGAATCATTATTATCTTGTGCATAGAAGGTGTTGGTCTTGAGTTGAATTACCGTAAACTACATAAATGCTACCTTTCTACTATAGTACTATATATAAAAATTTGTTGTATTGTTGGGAAAATAACGTGATTCAAAAAGTTGTTTTGATCCTGGACAAGGGCACTGAAAACCATTAAAGAGATGTAAATGTATTTTCACACGTAAAGCTTGAAATCTACTGAACCTATATTATTCAATCTGTTTCCTTTAATTAAAAAATTGTAAAATTAAATCGGCGATCGTTATTTATTTTGGAATGAAGGCGCATTAGGAGACTGTTACCAACAAGTTTTGAGCTGACCTACTTTTGATGAAAATTTCTGGTGATTTTTGATGAAAATCACTGGCGATTCTGACTTGGGCGGTGCCCATCTTAATATAGGCAGGATTTCAACTAGGGGTGGGGATTTCCAAGAGTTCAGTTCGCGTTCGAGTCCTAATGCCTACTGTACTTCGTAGGTCCTGTGACGTTAGTCACACTGCCATGTTTTGAATGCTATTTTCAAAACATTATTCAACTTATAACTTACTTCATCATTTCCTGTAGAAAACAACTCAAACAGGAAATCCGCATAATCACAATTTAATCAGTTTTAGTCTAGTTCTCATTCTATTGACATTTAATTGAATATTTCTTTACAAAATCGAGCAACTCACAGTTTTGAACATTGGAGTTCAATTAAATGCCAATAAAATAAGAACTATTGTGTGTCCCAACTAATCTATTGAGAACGTTGTGTTTGATTTTTTGAGAAATATATATTGTTGTGTTCTGAAACTGATGTCACTGGTACACATGTAAATGCAACTATTATAGTATTCAACCAAAATATTAGCAAACAACATTCTGAAGAACTATCTGTTTGAAACATTCTTTGTTTTGGGTGTCATTCTCTGGGTTATATTTTGACATCAGCCATTGTTGATTTGGACCAGTCCAATACTCGTAGGTTTGATAGGCATTCTATTCCATTCATGGCATTTTTACAGTTCCACAATGTCACAAATCAACAGTAATGCCATGATGTCACAATATGACGTTACAAAGACAATATATCAATACTGGCCACAGTAGCAATGTCATAGCGTTGACCCGGACGTCACAATAGAAAATGACAACCTCCCACTCCTTTGCACATATGGGCCAGTCCCCCTCAGCTTGGTGACGTCAAAATTTAACCCAGAGAATGACCACCCAAAACAGAAAATGTTTCAAATAGATAGTTCTACTGAGTGCTGTTCGGTAATATTTTGACTGAATACTATAATTTTTGCATTGTACTAGTGACATAAGTTTCAGAACACAATAATATATTTTTCAAAAAATCGGACAAAACGATAGATTAGTTGGGACACACAATAGACCAAAATTGACAAAACTGAGACATGAATTTCCTGTTGGAATTGATGTCAGATGTAAGTTAATATAAGTTGAATACTTTTTTGAAAATAGCCATTTTAAATGAAGGCTCATTTTTTTTAAATTTGAAAGTCTTCACAACCTACAGATTTACAGTGAACAAATTTATTTATTTGGAAATCTTAGGAAATGCGCTTTCAAGAAATATATACATTACCACAGCTATAAGGCATATTTTTAGCTGTATAAAGACAAACTCTAGAGGGTGTGTAAAAGTGTCTGCAAGAGGGCTCAGTATCCTTAATATAGCAACTATATCTTATATTCTAGATATTTTTTGAAAATTCTCCTAACTTTCTGTATTTTTCTAGAGATAACGAACAGTTATTGTGCTTCCAAAAACAGATAAGATAAATGACATAGAAACTTGTGACACAGGAAGGACTATTAAGCATCCGTTGTCTTACCTTTATAACTGATTGTTTTTCACCACAAAGCTTGCACACCCATTTCAAAGACTTTTTCACTTGATGAACTTGAAACATGTTGCACGAGTAACACTTCAACACGTGGAATTCTTGTGGCATTTTGTCCCAGTGGTATGGATTTGAAAAATGCTGATCTGAAGAAGATGAATATGGTGATTACGTATTAGATTCCAGTATCCCTATAGAGATAAGATTTTCGACACGTTATCGGATTTTGATCAATTGAACTGCAATACTTAACATAAATGAACTCCAAACTGAGTTATATATATTTTTGAAAGCTATTCATTCAAGGAATCAAAGAAACTGAAGTGACAATTTTGTTCTGATGATTACTGCAACTGCATTATTTGAATGGAAATAAGAGCAGTTCGTCGAACTTTAGCCTATAGATACCTTTCAAACAAAATTAGCCTCTCTCACACCCCCCATTCAATGTCAAAATTAAATTATATGGGAAAAAGAATCTCATATTATGGGGAAAAGGATCCCATTTATTAAGTTGTTCGAGGGATGAGAATTTCCAGTTTAAGATTATCTTGATTAGTGTGTACCAATGGTCGCCATGGCCAGGCATTCTGGTTTGAGATGCACGATCGTGCGCGCGCACCATCACGCTCCTGAAAAATAATCCAGGCATGTGTTTTCCGCGTGCCAGTTTTGCCTAGAATGCGGTAACGGACAGACGGACGTACATGGCGATAACAATACCCCGAGGCCAAAATAGCTGCGGGATAAAAACTTGTGCAAGATGGCGGATACTTATTTAAAATATGGCTCCATAAAGCATTCTGTTCAGTCGCGGGATGTACATGTATAGTCTTGTGTAGGCAAACGTGTCTTTCCAAGAATTACGTATTAAAAGCAAGCACAAACTTCACATCTTTTGTACCAGATTTGCATAATACATGGGCCTGCTCCTAGCAATAATTTGCTAAGACCCCGTATTTCAAAGTATGGATGTAATCATCAACACATGTCGGTGACTGTGTGTGTCTAAAGTCACTTCCTTGCTCGCCATCAACAAAGAAGGCTGCCTAACTTTTTTACGCAGATCGAACGTTTATATGCCGCTGATTTAATCGGAGGTCGATACATGCCTGGAATGTGTCATTTTGTGGAGCTAAGCTGCCTGAATTCACTCAAACTGCCCTTACCAAATTCTAAACTCTGGTAATACTATGGTAATGCTATGGTAAGACTATGGCACCATTTGGTAATACTAGGGTAATGTATATGGTATGCAAACCAGATGATATGGTAATACTCTGGTTCATTTTCCATGGTCTGGTAATAATGTGGTTTGATCAGAACTTATATGCAAATATGGACCCTGCTGTGGTAATACTATGGTAAGAAGTTTTTTCTTCAACTTTAATATGGTAATGCTATGGTAAGACTATGGCACCATCTGGAGGAGAAGGAGAGAATTTGGCTTAATGTCACATTCAAGTTTGTTTCACTGGCACCATCTGGTAACACTAGGGTAATGTATATGGTATGCAAACCAGCTCATCCGGTAATACTTAAACATATTAAGAAAATCTGTACAATTTTTACAAATGTCCTGTTGGTGGTTGGGGCCTATTTCGACCCCTGTATGGTAATACTATGGTACGGCAATACTTGGCCCTAAATATACTGTGGTAATACTATGTAAGAACAAAATATATTTTAAAAATGTGTATCAAAATACAAATGTTGCAGTTATATTGCAGCAATATTACGGCAATATTGCCACAACCCTTTCTTGCGGTTACAATCTGGTGATATTGTGGCAATATTCTCAAACTTTATTGATTTGACTGATTTCTAGTATTTGAACACAAAAAGTTTCAAATAACAATTATCTTGACAATTTGACACCAATAAATTAAACTAGAATGGGGGATATTCTAACCTTCTGTGTTATGCGTGTCGTGTGCAAATACATGATGTATATAGGGTAAACTTTCACATAGCAACAGGTTTTGCAAGAATACAAAATACTGCCTCGTGGAACAGCTCATCACGGTTGTGGGAGAGTGCGTTTACCTCCCCCCGCAATAACACAGTCCTGAACATTCTTGCCGTGATACACTGAATGAGTTCATAGGCACTCGATATCTGATATCCATTTCCAGCTCTAAATTGCTCACTAGTCTGTATGAGAAAAAAATATATAATATAACTTCGTTCTTCTTAGCCCTTCGCCCACAAAGGCAGACAAACGCGAACCTGCTCGTGTTGGAAATGTCACTGTCAGTCCCGGTACCGTATCCATGGCAAGCATGTGACATGTAGGTCAACTTACACGCTGGGGAACACCACCTCCAGCTCATTAGTTCGCATATTCCTGTGGTTAATCTTGGGCAAGAAATATGTATAATGAAAGCATCCAAGGCTGCTAAAAAACACGGAAGGAATTGGTCCTGTTCGATGTATTTCTGATGTGTCTGTCGTTGCATACGTGGTATGCATTTGTGAAGCGTAGCTCTAATTATTGAAGAGACTTCATCAATACTGTAAAGAAAGTCTAGGCAAATGAGAGTTGCATATGTGGTACCAGTGGATGATGGAAACAATTTTGTCGAGGCGTTCAAATGCTATCACTATTGTTTGACGACCCAATGGAATTACCGTTCCCCGATAAAGAACACAACAAGGTTGTAGTGAACATTGTTGCCCAGGATGCATAGCGGTATTTATTCATGGTTTATGTATTCATGCACACTGCAACCTGCAGTCAAAGCTCAATTAGTCCTTTGCTCTGACCGCCAACCGCCAGTGGTCAAGGGGGGTAACCACAATGCACAATGTCTTCCACAAGTTATTAACACTAGTACAGGTCTACATATATCTATCTCTCAGATATAACATATATATAAATATTAATATTCATGTCACTGTTTTATTGTGTCTCCTGTTGTATTTCTCTTAACATTTTGTACTCTGCCTTTGACTGGTTTCTGTACAATAAAATCTTGAATCTTGACCTGTTAGAGGTTCGGAGCTCTCTGCCTCTGGAAACAAGATGGCAGTCTATATGACTGTGATACGGACCAGTCGACAATATATTAAAGGAGGACGTATTTCAGCATTCACCAAGCCTCGATCCGTTTTCCGCTTTTTACAAACAGCTCCAAATCTAATCTCACCCACAGGCAACAAAAATGTAATGAGCTGTTATTATGCGCGCGGTGTATTACGCGAAACATGTCACATAATTTAGTTTCTAACTGTGCAGTTATGTCAACCATGCCATTATATATTTCAATTACCGTATGTCATGAATAACATCAGTACGGTACTATATGAAGACAAACGCAAACGAACTCTTTTTGGGTAGAGCAGTTTTACAAAATTTACAGACCTGTGACGCGGCTTAGCAACACAATGGCGGACTTTTCATTGAAAAAATGACGTGGATGGGAGGGGTAGGTATCTATGACTACAACCAGAAAATAGAACCGGTACGTTCTTTCATTCATGCATTATCCATGATCACGCGCTGGTGATCCATGCCAATCAAAACGCCAAACCAATGGAATATCATCGAATCATACGAACTGTTCCTTCCGTTCTACATTTTTATTACGCTGGGGCAGAGATCATTCCTGCAGCCGTTTAGACGAAAGGTATATGCAATCGAAGCCAGGAGATTGGTATTTCAGTTACATCAATTTGGAATACACTGAACCCCAAGGTTGTGGGGATGGGGGTTTCACTTGACTCCTGCATAATCGTCGTGTAATAAACTGCGCAAACGGTGACCGCAATAAACACCATACACGCCACCATTTGCGCAGTTGACACTCCGGCGTGGAAACAAACATGGCGGAGCTGTTTGAAATTTTCAGCGGCGACTGGTACAAAAGGCGGCGAAACCCACTCCAAAAGACAACAGATGTTGGCCGTTCGGATGATTCGGACTAGTTCATGATACGTTTTATCGGAAAATGCATGGTAAGGAGCAACTAAATTATTGTTTATACGATTCGGGCTTCTACACGACGATGGTGGCTAGGATGTACGTGGGACCTAATGACACTTGACAGTATGCTGGGGGGGCTAAGCTAAGGCCTAGCTATGAATGCCCTAATAGTATGAGTTGGAGCCTGACTGATGTATATCGTAGCCTTTGGCAAAGGGCTTCAGCCTTGAGTTGATTTGTGGGGCACCATCTTCTGACCACAAATGATATTGGGTGTTCAGGTGTTGAAAACTGGGATCCCCATCATCGCTAAATAGAATTGGCCCCCCCCCCCCTTCCCCCTTCCCCCCTTCTCCCAATCAAACACGACTGCTACTCCTGGGCTTTGTGGTATCAACTGATGAAGTTAAAGAGTGGTTTAACCATGCGAAAACGGATCTGATTTACCGGGAAAGGTTGTTGTTGGGATGATGGGGATTCACCGTTCCCGCCAAAACGCTTTCTACTTGCGGTTTTACATTTTTCGGACCTGGAGATGGTTTCGGGAATCATCCGTGCCAATAAGCTTTTAAATTGGAATTCGCAAATAACCTATACAGTCGTATTCAAACAGTACATCTGTTTAAAAAAAAACTGTATTTCATGGGAAGTTATTCCCTTGATTCGTCGCCTCTCTGAACATTAGATTATGCGAAAACAGATTAGTAACTTTTTCACTTCGGAATACAGGTTGAGAATTTTGATGATCAGACATGCGCACGCCAATTTATCAGAAAGCTGACGGCGCATTCAGAGACAGAGCCAGGCGAGGAAAGAGTGTTAGTTTGACTTCTCCAATCTCAGAGTTAAAACCAAAGTTTTATTCGTTTGAAATAAGAAGTTATGATCTAGAGAACCGGTAAATGTTATACTGAGGCGAGGTAATTCCGATTTCTTTCACTTATAACACTTTTTATCAAGTGTCACTGTGTTTAGAGGCAGCAACTCGTTGTTGTTTTCGTTTTGGTGATGACGTCATCATGGCGTGCTATTTTTAGATACCCACTCACGTGTGGAAGTATCTCAATTAGGTATCCAGGATTCAGCACCAAGTCACATAAATGACTTCCATATTATCTGTACCATAAGAGAGCCACCAGAGAATGTGTGGGTCACATAGCCAAGTTTATGTCCAGGCTTCAGTCATTCCAGCCCAGGAATGGCTGTAGTCTCGAATGGCTGTGTAACCGACTACAGCCCAGGTTCTTCCTATACACAATACATCCCACACATTGAACTTCGAATGACATTGTCCAATATCCTAATTGCACACGAAATAAAACCGCAGCGAATAGTAATAAACTATACCTCATTTTCCTCTACATTGGTCCTTCTCGCCGCCTGCCAACTCTCAACACTTAATAATTCCTCGTTCTTGAGATATCGTTTAATCACGCCTTCACGGAGTTTTCTGACATATTTTGGTCTCCTATTTTGAATGTCTCAGCATAACGAAGATAGCCACGCCCACCTACATGCGTATGCGTTGGACTGTCATCGAACTGACCCGAAAAATCACGCATGCGCCACGGCTGGTTTTCAAAAGACACCGCCATCTCCGGCAAAGTCTGTGCAAGGGAAATTTACATCACTGACAGTTGAATGGCGGTCAGCTGAATATTCAAATCCCCGAGAATCTTGAACAATTGATGATAACTTAAGAATGAGGGAATACCGAGAGTTCTAACTTGGAGGGAAGTGACAAAAGACTACAAGGAGAATAACGAGGTACATTTTATTATCACCAGCTACTGTGTTCTTGTATGTGCAGCCGTTTCGGAGGTCAAAACTTCGTGGTATGAAATGTAAAGGGAAGGAACTACAGCTGTGTAGGGAAGAACAGCCACGCCCACCTACACAGCAAAGGTTCTATAGCTACAGTCATTCCTACTCGCCCCGTGGGGCTTCCGGGGATTGACCTGGGATGTCGCTGTGTGCACTGCAGGTCATGGTAAGAATAAGCCTCAGCTCCTCAGAGAGCTTGTCATAAGAGGCGAATAACTGAGGCACCTGTGGGTGGGGTAGTCAGGTGATTTTGAAAAAGCAGGGTTTTTTTCAGACGAAAATCCTTTATCGAACTCAATTTCAAAACTCGAAAAACTCAATAAAAGTACAATAAAACTCAATTTTTCAACTTTTTAGTCGTGTAGTAGATACAAAACTCAATTTTTTATTATTTTAGTAGTACACTCCAAACAATTTTTTATTTGATCGCTTTTTCATCGCAGAGAAAAATACAAATGTTAAAAATGGCATAATAATAAACATGAATGTCCATTTTGTTATGCATGTACTTCAGAGTGAGGTATGGAGGTTCACACAAATAAACTACTGAAGTGTAATTGCTAAAGTAAATCCCATGCAACACATGCGGATATATCATGGAATGGACTGATAAATTACGTGAACCAAAACTGACTGAACGGATTGATCATTGAGTCCCAAGATCAATAAATATATGAATATCCATGATATGTTAACATTTCTGCCTAAAATGATCTTTATTTGGGGATAAAAATTGACATAGAGTGCAAGGTGGTTTCCCTCTACGCAACTGCTATCCATACAATTCCTTCTGCGTTCATTCGTATATTTAATTGGTTGTAATTCTTCGGGACCGTAACTCGTCGGTGTGTACCTTCCTTTCGTCGAACTGTCAAACGATTGTCACGTTGCCTTGGTAGGGTCAAGGTTGTTTATTAGCCAATCACGGCGCTACAGAGGGCGCTGGTCGGGAGCCCGCGAAAGAGTGCGCTACTTCACACTAATCCTGGTTTCCGAATGCAACAAGGGAGACAACTATTTATTGATGCAGTATCTCTGTCGAAGGAAAATGGCTGCCAATCGCTGTCGAAAGATGTTAAATAAAAATGGAAAGGTAACGATCGAATCTTTTACCCCAAATTGTTGATGTCTTTCGTTATGATTCCAACAACGATCCTGGTTTACGTAAGGTATTCAGACATGATGTCTTTATATCGCCCGGTCTCTGCAATTGACCGCAACGTCGGCCAAAAAAAATTCTTGCCGGCAGACGCAAATTATATATTTCTTCCGACTATTTTTTCACAGAAACTCAATTTTTTGTTCACAGAAACTCAATTTTTTAGCGCGCCTTCGGCGCGCAACCTATCAACCCCAGAAAATACTCAATTTCCGAGAAAAAAACTCAATTTAAAAAATTCCAAAAACTCAATTTGTAATCGTTTTTCATCGGGGTTACCCCGATGAAAAACTGTCTGAAAAAACCCCTGAAGAGTCACTGTGGTTGTTCATGTGTAAGTTCTACCTGTACTCTAGGCCTTGATGAAGTCAAATTAAATCTGATAAATCTTCAACACAGTGACAGCAGGGCAAGGCAGGAACCAGAAGTCCTGAAAAAGTGATAGGACATTTGACATTGCAAGATGGTGGATAAAATACTGTACACATTTTATAGGCATGAAATGGTACAATTCCATCAAATTGCTTCACCTTTCAACATTCAAGGGCTTAAGTAACTTCCTAAGATTCAATTTAGACCAAAATTTGATGTAAAATCTTGAAGAAATAAGTCAGTGATCCCAATGAAAATAACCCCAAATAAGCTAAATTTAACAAATGGCCTACCAGTTCAGCTGGCTCTGTATTGTAATGTAGGTCATGTACTGCATCATGGTATTTTCATCTCATCAATATTCATCACCTGCATCGTATTTAGCCCTGATCAAGTACATTTTCTCAACTCTTCAGTGGCTCTGTATTATAACAACCACATCTTCGAATTGTTACTGGGCTTCCGCCACAACGGTTTCTAAGGCGCATGTTGAAAAGTGGACCCCGCATGATCTATTATTAAATATGCCCTATTTGATTTAGGCTTTGAAGATTTGATTTCTGGAGTTTGTCTATGAGAACAGATTTGTAACTTGGGCTAATACTTATTGTCAATCTGCTTCAATGTTCCTAGCTGAATGGCGAAGGTACAAAATGAATTATAGGACACAGAAATACGCTTGTTTCAAGCAAAAACTTACGTGGAAATGAGATTCAAGTTTTGACAACTTCGAAAGGGACTGCCGGAGTGGTCTCCCTTGTCAGTCACGTGATGATGACACAAGCATGGCGGCCGCCAGAAGTCCGATTTGGGTGAGAAATCTCTAGGGAATATTTATTCACACACGCATTATTCCGTCAATCACAGCGCACACAATTATGACGCATTATATTTTACTCTGTTTTTCCAACTTTATTCACGTCTTTACACCTATGTAAGTCTGTCTGCCATATTCAACTGAACTGAAGACAAACGACCCATTGTTTTTGGCCTAAATCTGTTGTTGTAAATCTTTCAAATGTTCAATCCACACATTTCGTGACGTCATCCGACTACCCCACTGTGGGGTTCCCGGGTGTGAAAAGGAATAGGACCCCACCTGTGTGGTTCCCGGGTGTGAAAAGGAATAGGACCCAACGTCGTGATATGACTGAAAAATAGTTGAAAGCGACGTTAAATCATATTCACTCACTCACTCATTCCTACTCTGTTACAAGTAGGTTCTTTTGCCCTTGGTTGAAACAAAGTTAGTTGGAGAGTGGAAATATATGGCCCGAAGAGTTGATAGCTGCACACTGTCGAAACGAATGCTAACCGGTAGGTAGGATTGCTCTTTTATGAGCGCAAATCCACCCGATGGCCCTCAGATCTGGAGGCAGAAATTTTGCGATAGGAAATTTTGATTCAACAGCTAAACCCCACATTGTCAGTATCACAAAATGAAATGTCAGTAGGGTTTAGCTTGTTGAACTACACTCGGCCATGCTTCCTGAGTTCATATTGAATTTACATGTACAGTCTGAAACCACAAGGCTTCAGGGAGAGTATGGCTCTATCGGGCAATAAAACAATCCCTTCCCACTTTCTGTCCATTATATTTAACATGTTTAAAGAGGTTGACAAACAGTTCGATAGTCATGACGAGCTGATGTTTCTGCAATCAATCTTCGAACATCAATGACCGATTTCATTTTCACCTGTACGGTACCGCTATCTTCTTCGTACAAGTCACATGATCGGTACACTGCGATACATGCCGATCACGTGATACATATGAATAGTAATGAGAAATTCAGTTGGCAGTTGAGGTTCAAGACTGATTGCAAACACATCTGCTCTTCAAGGCAATCAAATTATTTGCCTTAAACTAGTTAAAAGTAGTGGCCAGTCGTGGGAGGAGTTGTTTACTTGTCGCAGTCCTCGCCATGAAAGGCGAGCGATCGCTCCCCTTCTCCTCCACACACGCCCAGAGGTCGCAAGACGAGCGATTCGTCGCTCCGCCAAATCCGAGAGAAAAATATTTATTTCTTCAGTCTATATCGGCAGTATTTTCGTCACCTTTCATTCACTGGTTTTCGTGGTTGCGGTTTCGATTTGCAAAGGAAGCGGAAGTAAGACAACTGTCATGCGCAGTAGAATAATGCGACGTCACGGGCTCGTAACCTGGTAACAGTCGTCAGTTGGCAAGACTGGTGATCTCCAATTTATTTCTTGATCTATCCCACGGTTCACCGCGCGACATACACAACCGAAGGCCCAGCGATGCACTGTGGGATAGATGAGGATTAATTTGAAGATCGCCAGTTTTGCTGTCATTGTTGGCATTTACCATGGCAGAACAGTCATACCGGCAGTACAAAACAACTAAAAGGGAACCGGGTAGAACTGAAAACTTTCAAAAGCTGGGGCACGGCGGTTCAGTTACATATCGGTTACAGAACAGTGGAGGCAGACAGTCGGCAGAATGTCAACTATGTAGGCCCCTATGGTGCAAGTTGTGTGCAAGTTTTGAAGACGAACTAATTAATTATTAATTGTGACTTGGAACAAATATAAATCAAACACTCTTGTGGAGTATTTTATGTATTGTCTTATTTATTGCAAGATTCAAAGGAATACCAAAATATCTGCTAAAATAACACTGCTCGCCTTAGGTGAGCAATCACTCGCCCCAAACATCCCATGAGAGCGATTTCTAGATGAGCGATCACTCGCCCATCCAGATTAAGGAGAGCGATCTTGCCCTCTCCCACCATTTTGCTCATGGCGAGGACTGTGTCGGATAGAGTCGTTCGACCCATATAGCCTAACGAAGCCATGTAAACTTGGCTATGTCACATGCAGTAGGTATAGCAGGTGATTTTCAAATAGTGTTTACATGTAAACAAATTAAAGCACAATTAAGTTCTCCACAAATCAAGTTCGATATGATGAAACAGCATATAACTCGTCATCATTGAATTTACGGAAGAGTCAAATGTGTCTGAAATTGTGACCAGATTGTCAGGCACCAGCCATTTTGAAGGTGAAATGGTTTGATATTTTCACTGTTTTCTCCATTTTCAGCTTAGTCCAGGAATGGCTGTAGTCTCGAATGGTTGTGTAACCGACTACAGCCCAGGTTCTTCCTATACACAATACATCCCACACATTGAACTTCGAATGTCTACTGTCCAATATCCTAATTGCACACGAAATAAAACGGCAGCTTATAGTAATAAACTATACCTCATTTTCCTCTACATTGGTCCTTCTCGCCGCCTGCCAACTCTCAACACTTCATGTCGGGGATAGTTCCTTTAATTTTATGTTACATTCTCGTTAGCAAAGGTGTCAGAAAGTCGTTAGCCAAGGCGTGAAAAGTTAATCCTCTTAGGGGGCCACCCGCTGAGCATCATGCAGAGCTCTCCAATCAAGTCAGCCTTATACACAAAAATGCAGTTATTGCTTTCAAATTAATAATACAAAGATGCCTTGTTCTGGTTAAAATAATTTCTTATTGGCGAAATCTCAGTATTTCGCCGAGAGGACTGACGTAGGAAAAAAGACACTCGAAAAGGCAGCATTTTTAAGACTTTGTTTTGTTTATTTATTTATATTTTTATTTTATTTTTTGCATGAACCCTCAGACGAAGTATTAAAAGTCTAGATTTCTTGACAGCATTTTTCGTATGGGAAAGGCAAGAGGTGATTGACTCTATGTACATTCCAATACGTATATTTTTTGTCCAGGCTCGTCCATTCACGTCTAGGCGCAATTAAATTCATTGTCATAGAAATGGCTTCAAATTTCCTCGAGCAGTTTCATTAACATTACGCATTCAGGTCAAATTGATTATTTAGGATCTGGAGTCTGTATGAACGATAATTGCACGACACTTATAAAATTTATCTGCCACTGCCCGTATTTTATCTGCTTGCATAATATGTTATCACTTATCATTACACTGAATAATTCCGACTTCGCGAAAATAACGAAGACCGATCTGCATTATCTCCAGATTCACAGAGAGATATATTTGTTTCTTCCCATTACCAATGATCAACTTTATATTATATCTGAAAACATAATTTGATATGCTTTAATTTGGAAAGAAATCTTTCGCGACTTCACGAAAAATGCTCTCTCCAAGGTCCGCGTACTTGCCGAACCAGCAACGTACAACTGCAACGAACTTTCCGGTCTTCAACTTCACATTCCGGTTTTCGAGTGGGGAAAAAGGAGGTATTATGAATGGATTTCTTCCGATAAAGATCTGTATTTTATTTGCATTCCACAATATGATCCGTCGTGAAGGCGACTGTAAAATTGTCCACAAGTTTGGGCGATATAAGGAAAGAAAATTCTATTAAAAATTGTTGAATATTTTATTTCTTTTTCTTTTTTCAGACAATTATATTCATCTGTGCTATCGGTAAAGTTATCTGGTCCTCTTCAGGTTTGTCCGATCTATCCCATTAGACAATTTTTTTCATTTTTTAGTATTATGTAAATATTTAGGAATACTGCTGAACTAAGTTCATGTTTTTTGTTTTATTTCAGATACTCCCGAGTGACTTGTTCTTCATGTTGCCTTTGTCCTGTTTGTTGGTTAAATAGAGTTTTGTTATTGTTTAAATCTTTTTTTTGTTGAAGTGTTTAGAAATATTAGTTTTCTTGGTATGAAAGTTAAAACAACAAACTCCAGTTTACAATTTATTCCGAAATTATGTTACTGCATGGCATAGCGAAAGTTGCGTTCCTTAGCTTTTTCACGCGTTTATAATTTCTGGAATTATTTGACTAACTGCATGCATTCATCTAACTACTGCCTACTAATTAAGGTAAGTAATAATCATTGTGGGTGGTCATGCAGCGACAGATGACAGAGGAAGACAGCAAGTCCACAACGCCAAGTTGTTATAAATTCCTTTTTTGTAATTACAATCTGAATTGCATCAGCTCACAGAGCCGCGACTAGGTAAGTTTATGGAGATTGGCCTCCGTCAACCAACAGAATCTTGGCTCCATCAACATACCAGTGGGTCTCGACTCAAACACCACGACACTGATCTCGGAAACTCTACTGCCAAATGAGTAAATCAGGGAACGTATACAGGCCTACAACTATGATCATGATAAAAAGACTTGGCCCAATTATTTCTCGCTGAGACATGAAGCTTCCGTCATATTCCAAGGTAGGCCGCCACGAGAGGTCTCCTTTATTTGTCAGTGAAACAAATACGCCCAGAAATAAAACAATTCAAAAATGACCAAAAAATCAACCCATTTCTTTAGAAGATATTTGATGCTAAATGACATATACACTGTACGGCCCGATTAATTCCAGTGGAGACTTCACCATGCATGCGGCGCCAGTCATACGCCGCCCTGTGGGGGCTGCTTTAAAAATAATACGCTTTGAATGAAACAGTCCAAACACCAACACAACGTATTTTTTTTTTTACAAAAGATAGATATTTTACAAAAGATAGATATTTGATTTTGACCAAAGTATTGAAACTGACACTTCCTCCTTTCCCGCAAGTATAGTATTCCCTAAGACATATAAGCCTATGGCCCGAATAATTCACGTGGAGACTTCACCATGCATGCGGCGCCCGCCACAGGCCGCCCTGTGAGGGTTCAAAAGAAAAAAAGAAGAAAAAAAGATTATGAATAAAACAGTTCAAACACCAACACATCAACACATATTCTTTAAAAAAAGAGAGATATTTGATATAGACCGGCCACTGTTACGTGTATAGTTTTCCTTTTAAATCCTGACGAAACATTCCCTTTAAAAAATGGTGTCGATTCGCCGGGAATTTTCATATTCTTCAAAGTCGCTTCCTTGAATTAGAATCCAAGTATATATTTCTCATCCAGAGTCTTATAGGATTATGAAAATATACATCTCATTTCCTTATCTTCATCCGTTCTCTTGTAATGTTTAAAGGTCAACCCAAACGGAATTTTTTTTGGTCTAAAAATCCTTAAAAATCATAGTTCATACTTCACTTTGTATGAAAAAATATTGAAAAAATTCTAATCTGATCAGAAACACACGTAATATGGGAGCAAAGTGGGCTTTTTCACACTTTCACAGCTGGCTTGATGACGTCACGCAGGGAAGTTGCCTGAGAAAAAACAGCGGATAACATGGAAAGCGAGTGCAGTCAGAGCTCCGGTTCAGATGTCGATTCGAGCGATATCAGCTGCTTAGATGGAAATATTTTTCGCCAAGAAGATGAAATAGACATAGAGGATGATGATGACCGGCAAATTAACAGTTGTTTGCAGACCAACGGCGGAATTCAGCCCTATCAATTTGAGCCGTACGGCTCCGATTCTGACAGTGACAACCACTCTGACAACGCGGAACTCGACGACGACAGGTTTCGGAGAGGTCGTTTGTTGAATACAGACTGGAAACCTTATTATCGTCATCTATAAGACCAAATGTCCATATATCAAACTGTATTGAATGTAGAACGATTATGTGATGTAAAGAACGAGCACATCTGTGTTGTTATTGTTGTTACTGACCGAGGCAGCCTTTTCGAAGGGATAAACTCCGGGATTCGGCAGTATGGACAGTAAACTGTTGATAACTCTACTGATATACGTCCGATTTGAATTTTGTTTGTTTTCCCATAATCCCCATGAAATACCAATTTCAGAATTATATAGTTTGATAAAAAAAACTTTGGACATTCATGGCGAAAAGTAAGCCGTGGTGAGTGGATCGGCATTCACATTTGCTCAATTTTCGACAAATTACCTCAATTAAATTGAAATCGAATGATATTCCCACAATCTCAAATGTCAAGGGATTATGAAAGTATTATTATCACTTCTGTATCTACAGCCATTCACTCCAATTGGTGTTTTTTATTTACATATATATATTTATGAAAGATCATTTTATTATTATTAAATAATATGAAATAGAGACTCATCCAGTCTAACCTGTATAGGTGCTCAAGCAACTCACGCGAGAGCGAGCAGGGCATGTACAGCCGTCTGCCTGCCCGAGGCCTCGCTTGCAGGCTAGGTTCGTTCAGCCGATAGATTCTCCTTGTCCGATTTCTTTGCCGTCACATTCTGATTGTTCTTAGGTTTGATAGTTGGAATAGTTGTTCTCTTTAGTTTTGGTTTGTACCCGAATTCAACTGCTACGCTGTAGATGTCCTCGAATGATGTTTAATTTCTGTCAAAATGTGCCGAGCAAATTATACGAGTACTGGCTCGGGCCCTCTTTCCACACTCTTGTGTTGCGTACAAATTTCGTCCAACTTGCAGCGATTTTCTCGTCTTTAGGCCACAAATGAATACTAACACCGTCATCTGTAGTAAAACTGCAACCTCCCACTACACAACGTCGCGGCATATTTAACAAATCATGCCCCGATACTCCGAAAATCTCCAGAAATCAGCAGCTACTTACGACTGTGGTATACGGCTTTAACATAGAGAATACAAGACGGCTTCCCTCCGTGACGTCACAGATGGAATTGACAGGAGAGCGATTTTCACCTTTCAAACGGCAATATCTCGACAACCAGACTGCACAAAATTATGAAAAAAATATCATTATTTTCAGAATCGAAAGGACTATTTTTTTATATTTTTGACCTCCGAGCGTTTGGGTTGACCTTTAAAGAACGTGTAGACGATCTTCGGCGAATTACGGGAGGCCGACACATGAAAAGCTGCTAAAAAGGTACACGTAAATCAGAATATAATCGAGTAAAACACCAGTAAATATGGTGAGTATTCATTTTTTATTATTTTTTTATTATTATTTTAAAATATTATGGTAGGACTAGGGAACATTAATTCAAAATTAATATATTCAGATTTACATGTGTGCTGTGTGTCCACAGCTTTATGCGTATCTGTTACTGATAGATTCGGGTTTGTTAATCATGATACACATCGAGTCGGGCCGCCTACCGTGAGACACGACAGGCGTTCTCACCTTGGTTAATCGCTCCCATTCAAAACGAAATTTCAAAGAAATGCCGAACCCGAATCCTCTATTCAGAAGATCGGATAGGTATTGGCAGAGTTTTGCAGTATTCAAACGGATACGTTACTACGGGATTTATTGATAACCGTAAAATAGAATCTAATTAAAATCAACCCATTTAAACTCTAACCAAATAAGTATGTTTCAGTTGAATGTGTAGTGCTAATAAATTTATTTCCACCCAGATGAAGCTGCAAATCGAGCCAGTTAATAGATTCGGGTTTGCAACTTACAGTACACATCGAGTCGGGCTACCCGCGGTGAGACACGATAGGCCTTCTCGCCTTGGTTAATCGCTCCCATTCATAGAGAAATTTCAAGAAATGCCGAACCCGAATCCTCAATTCAGAAAATTGGACAGATATTGGCAGAGTTTTGCAGCATTCAAACGGATACGTACTACGGGATTTATTGACAACCGTAAAATAGAATCTAATTAAAATCAACCCATTTAAACCCTAACCAAAGAAGTATGTTTCAGTTGAATGCCTGGTGCTAATAAATTTATTTCCACCCAGATGAAGCTACAAAATCGAGCCAGTTATAATAGATTCGGGTTTGCACATTCAGTACACATCGAGTGGGGCCACCCGCGGTGAGACACGATAGGCCTTCTCGCCTTGGTTAATCGCTCCCATTCACAGAGAAATTTCAAAGAAATGCCGAACCCGAATCCTCAATTCAGGATCCGAAAAGACTGGAGAATATGACGGACATTATACCAATCCATTAAAATGATGCGAAGATTCCCCGATAATTATCGACGATACCTCCAAGTATTTGGAAACGTCCCCCGTTTTCATCTAGTGAGAAGTTTAATTAGGTTTGAAAACCCAGGTATTGAAGTTTGTAGATTTTCAAAGTTTTAGCTGACGAATCTACAAGTATGCAAAATTTCGCCTGCTGTGAGCCGTTTGTCGCCGTTTCCAGTTCACATTTTCATTTAATCATTTAATAAATAATATTTAATATAGAGGAATTCATTTTATATATCATTTAATGTCATTTTTCATTTAATATAGAGGAATGTCAGTGGATATCAAAGGTGTCGGGAAAGCCATTCAGTCGTGATCTATATTGACGGATACACCGACGGGAGTTCAAACTCGAATCTTTTAAAGTAACATTTCGCTTGCTGTGGCGCCGTTTACAATCTGTGTGCTTTCATTCAGCCTATCAAAACATGAAATGAATAAAAGACCACTCTATACACTCGGGTTTCGCTCGACCGACAGGCATAAGGAATGGCTCTCATAACCGTCCAAGTTTCGTGGGAAGAATGCATTCCACTTGATATTTAATTATGGTTTATGTTTCGAACACGGGCAATACGCTGATGAGAATGAATATGGCCTATGTTAAAATGAGTCCGTTAAAATACATTGTTGAAGGTGCACGTAGGCCTATTTCGCGCTGCGATGTACTGATTTGGTCACAAATTTATAGTATTCGTTATCTATTCGAAATTCTACATCTTTCCGATATGGTGAATTTTAGCGTTGGAGATAACAGTCGACATTTAATGAAGCGCAACAGGTATACTCATGTTTCAATATGGTATCCGCTCCTGACAGCTGCGCATGGCGTTGGGTTATGTCGTTTTACCTAAGTCCTATATCACCGAATCAGCGTAACACATTCACTTTTATGCTGTGGCCAATTTCAGGATACAATTCTCTGGAAAATTGCAATGATATACTTGGCTTATATTATTTATTCAAGGAACAAACAAAATGATCATTATTACTCAAGCATTTATGCTCGACAGTTAGCCGACAAGTATTTAAGCAATGAAACAAATTGTTCCTTCCTTGATTGAGGTCGCCGTCTGTGACGGGCTATTGGGCTATTTGTTTTTCATTCCATTTAGCTTTTTCAGGAGCATATACGTATATGGATCACCATCGTTCAGAAACACTGCACACGTTACAGCTTTTCCATTTTCCATGTTTTATAGGCGTATAATCACGTACATGCATGCGCACGACGATACGGGATTTATCGATAAACGTAAAATAGAATCAACTTGAAATCGGCTCATTTAAGCTCTAACTAAAGAAGTATGTTTCAGTTCTTTGTCTAGTGCTAATAACTTTCTTCCAAACTATAGGAAGCTACAAAATCGGGCCAGTTAATAGATTCGGGTTTGTTAATCACAGTACACATCGAGACGGACCACCCGCCGTGAGACACGGCAGGCGTTCTCACCTTGGTTAATGGTTCCCATTCATAGAGAAATTTCAAAGAAATGCCGAACCCGAATCCTCTATTCAGGATTCGGGTTCCGTGCGACGAAATATTAAAGGCGCTGCCCCCGACATGTAGTAATTCCTCGTTCTTGAGATATCATCGTTTAATCACGCCTTCACGGAGTTTTCTGACATATTTTGGTCTCATATTTTGAATGTCTCAGCATACGAAGATAGCCACGCCCACCTACACGTGCATGCGTTGGACTGTCATCGAACTGACCCGAAAAGTCACGCATGCGCCACGGCTTGTTTTCAAAAGACACCGCAAAGTCCGTGCAAGGGAAATTTACATCACTGACAGTTGAATGGCGGTCAGCTGAATATTCAAATCCCCGAGAATCTTGAACAAATGATGATAACTTAAGAATGAGGGAATACCGAGAGTTCTAACTTGGAGGGAAGTGACAAAAGACTACAAGGAGAATAATGAGGTACATTTTATTATCACCAGCTACTGTGTTCTTGTATGTGCAGCCGTTAAATCTTCCGAAACGCAGGCGTTTCGGAGGTCAAAACTTCGTGGTATGAAATGTAAAGGGAAGGAACTACAGCTGTGTAGGGAAGAACAGCCACGCCCACCTACACAGCAAAGGTTCTATAGCTATTTTCAGCTATGAGTTTAATACTTCTGATATTGAATTTATGAAGCAGAATGTGAAACAAAATCTATAAATATATATTCTTCATCTCGATAGACAAAACTTTATTACCAGTCCGGTACAACTCCTAAATGAGTAACCAACCTACATGTATCACCTATTCTGAGAATTTGTTTCCGGATCAGGAAATACATGTACAACATAATGTTTCCATGTAAACTTTCCTAGATACAGTGCAGGGAAACACTTTAATGTTTCCTAAATAGGACATCATGTAATGTTTCCTGAATAGGAAACCCTATGCATACTTCCGAAACAGGAAACATGGCATGGTTCATTTCCGTGCACACTTTGGAAAAACATCTTACATGTGCATGTATGTAGAAATGTATGTATGTTAAACATCCTTAGTAGCAAACAGTAATGTCGTAATGACAATTTTCACTGATATACGAAATCCAACATACATGTGTGTTATGCCAATAATAGACTATAGCCATTTCAATTGTTTTGCAACTGCACAGCTTTTCGTGAATACCAAATCGTTTGTACCAAATCCGAAGTTTTTATCGTTGGAGAGATAGGCCGAGAGTTGGAAAACAGTTGATATTTTGTGCAACTGTACGTAAAATCACTAAAAAAATTCATGGACTAGCGCCAGATATTTATTTATCCGGAAAAAAATTCAGTTCCACAGAAAAGTATTTTTCCCCGATGTTTGACCCTCTCGTAACCTTGCCAGAATGCGGTCGTTGGTACAATTTACCTTTCGTGACCTCGCCTTGTGCGCATGCCCAGTTATCCTAGATTTGATTTGGCGATCTCTACCATAAGGACAGAATAGTAGACAAACGTATAAATTGAATTATTAGAAACTGCAACAATTGCAGATTTACACATTCTGAAGTTTTTTTTGTTACAAACCCGGTCCGTTGCAACTGAATAACTGAACTTTATTCTTAAATACCAACAGCACTGAATAACATCTATGTGCTGCTCTGAAGATTGTTCACATAGGAAGTATATCGCCTCTTTATCTTTCTGGATTTTGAGTGTCAAAGGTCAGCATGACCCTAAATAACTATTATAGTGTTCATGTGATCCAGATCTTTCAACCCAGATTCAGTCTATGAAGAACCTTTTATGGAAACTTGGATATTCAAGTATAGTAAACATAGGTCTGGTCTCTTTACCATAATACTTTCCCCATCTGATTCAAGTAGTTCATTGTCTGTTTCAAAAGTCCTAAACTTCCTGGAGTCAATTGCTACATGTGTAAGGTAAAACGGGGTAACTTTGACACAACTTTATCTCCAAGCTGATTTGGAGGCCAGAACCACACTGTGTCAACACTGGGTACCATTAAGAGTCCACACTGGACACATTTGGACTATCCACAGCTTCTCAGCCTCACCTATGTCTCCTAAACTACCCCCCGAACTCTCATCTATTCCAAATGCTTACATCTGGCTACACTTATTGAACCCATCCACTACCCTCGGGGAGCAGGTCCCCATCCCTGGGGCACCGAGCCCCACCCCATATCTCCTAAAGTAAGCTTTGCCCGACCCCATACCCTCATATAGTTTGGGAGCTCAGATCATCCTGTACACTTATTCAACCCATCCACTAACCACGGGAGCATGTCCCCACCCCTGGGGCACTGAGCCCCACCCTACATCTTCTAAACTTAGCATTGCCCGACCCCATACCATATTTTTCCACAGCTTACATGATCCTACACTTATTCAACCCTTGCACTACCCATGGAAGCATGTCCCCACCCTCGGGGCACTGTGCCCCACCATCCATCACCTAAACTAAGCTTCGCCCGATGCCATATCCTCATATTTTCCTGAAGCTTGCATCATGCTACACGTATTCAATGCATTGCCCAACTCCATACCCTCATATTTCAATTTCTAATTTTATATCTTTTATACATGTATGTGATACCAACCTGTTATTAGGCATGCCGCTGCGATGCAGTGTACATTGTATACAGGCATACATACCAAATCACTTACAGTATATTCCTTTATAGTATTTACTAATAGTTTGGTGACATTATTATGCCCCCCCTCTAATTAGAGGGGGGCATATAGCGGTCGCCTTGTCCGTCCGTCTGTCCATCCGTCCGTCTGTCCATCGTACCGTCTGTCCGTCCGAATTTCTTGTCTGCGCGATATCTCGGTTAATAAGTGATGGACAGGACTGAAACTTGCGTGGAATGTGGCCAGTGCCTCGTAGTTGTGCAGCGTAGAGTTTTTTCCGAGTTCCGGTATAATTTTCAAGAGTTATGGCCCTTTTTCTGAAATCTCTGTGAATGGGACTTGTCCACGGGCTGGATCTTGGTTAATATTGTATGGACAAGTATGAAATTTGCATGATATGTGGTCAGTGCCCCACAGTTTTGCAGCGTAAAGTTTCTCCCCGTTTCGCTTATATTTTTAAGAGTTATGGCCCTTTGTTCCTGAAATCTCCGTAAATTGGAGCTTGTCCAGGTTGGATCTTGGTTAATATTGTATGGGTATGTGGTCAGTGGCCTGTAGTTGTGCAGCGTGAAGTTTCTCCGCGTTTCGCGTATATTTTCGAGAGTTATGGCCCTTTGTTCATCAAGTCTTTGTGGTCAATTCCACGGTGACTGATGGGACAAACAGCACCCACGCAAGATCTTTATGACAATATCACAGCTTTGGATAGTTACTGATCTTCATTTCAGGGTTATGATAGTAAAGGTGACACTTCAGACTTCTAAAAAAAACCCAGGGCTTTGGGCCATACCTGCATGCTCTCTTTGCCATGTGCCCAAAGGCAGCCTTGTGACTTATGGGACTTTTGAGGACCACCGTTTTCAACGTCACTTACCTAATGGACAAATGCTATCTAAATACCATTCTGCATGGGTCTTTACTGTTAAAAATTGAACAACCAGACCCTCTGGTTTCTCAAAATTGCAATGGTTAACATGGGTATCTAAACTCTGATGTACACCTGGGCAAGAAACATGTGACTGATGGGACAGTTATCCTGTGACTGATGGGACTCCACGTATAAGGCATCTACTGTGACTCATCTGACCTTACATACATCAATGAATATGATAAATATAGTTCAGAGATCATTAAATAAACAAAAAACAGCAGCTGCATAAAAGAAAACTATGTTTATTTTTACAGAGTATACTAACAAATATGTGATAATGGGTTAGCAATACATCCATATACACAAGTCGGGTAATAAACTATAAAAGTTGTCTATAAAACATACAATGGTGTTGTTAGTGATCAGCAACTGCCATGTTGAACTTGAAACCTACTGCAAACAACATGAAACAAAAATTCATGTTCCAGACAAAACCAAAAATTGTGACTGATGAGACAACTAGCTACATGTATGTTCGACTACTTCTATTGCATCAAATTGTGTACATGCCTCGGGAATTTACAAGCCTCGGCTCACTCTTCATTGGTTCTATGACTGCTTCTCTGTCATACCAAATTGTATCCTGTTCAGCCTCAAACACATAGGCTTTACCAGAAGTAGACAAAACCAAACATCTAATCTGGTAACAGTTCTCCTTGACATCCAATATCAAGCCATGATAAACTTTGGACTCGTACCGCACTTTCACCCATTGCCCACATGCATAATCAACACTTTCATTCTGCTCTTCGTCTTCAATCTGGCCTCTTTCTTCAGCACCACGGATGAAAGAGAATGTGCTCATCTTCATGGGCTCTACCATTGAATGTTTGGCAAATCTGACTGTATAAGGGGCAATAGACTAAAAAAAATGAGCAGACCGTGTACCAGGCAATGTTCGAATCTCATTCCCGCCGGGATACCACATTTTGTCTAACTCGGCCAGTCGACTTTCAATGCTTAGTTTTGGGACAAAGAGAACACTAATATTTGGGCAGACTTTCATTGCTTGATTGGCAAACTCTGCAGCTGAATTTAAGTCAATGCCTTGGGCCCTCACCATCTCCGACACTCGTCTTTTGACAGTACCACCTATGCCATCGATACACCCTTTCCCATGAGACGTGGCAGAAAAATGCCACTTTGATGGATGCTCTGTTAAGGTCAGAGCACATAATGTAAACTTTTGCTTAAAATGCTGTGCTGTTCCATCTGATTGATACTCAATGCTGTTGACAGACACATCATCATGTTTTGATCTGAAGTCATTGATTATGGTCTTGTTAAATTCAACCACAGCATACTTGTCATGGTTCTTGTAATCAGAAATGACCACATAAGGTTCTGAATGAATTTTGATATCATCATCTTTTCTGAAGTACACCATAGCAGTGTAAAGGGTTGAGGACATGGTGTCCCAGTATACAGACTGGATCTCATCCTGGACTTTATGGCAAAAGTTTTCACTAAAATCTGTTTGGATCAAAAGAGTACCAATGGGCAGGTTTTGTTTTAACATGTCAAAATGGTTGGATTGTGTTCTTTTGATGTACACATGCTCCAAAAATTGTGGCAGTTTTGATCGTAGGACCCCAAGGATATTATCTTTGGTGTTACAGAGAGACTGTCTTAGCAGCTTTTCGTCATCAGATTTCATCCATTGTTTGTATGGAACCATTGTTTCAAGAATCATCATCAGCCAAGTTAATGAAGTTGTCAAACAGCCTCAAATTTCCACAAGTATGACAAGTTTGATACATGCAATTCTCATTTTTGTCATCACAAACCACCTCTTTGATGAACTCAGAAGTTGAGTTTGGTACATTTAAATTGCTCAGACTAACAAGGATTATTCGGATGTTTTCATGGTAGATACAAAGACAGATATTTGCAGGTGTTTCAGCTCGATTGCATACATGTTGAGGCTTTAATGCTGCAAATTTTGAGAGACCAATTCTGGAATTTGGATGCAGTAATTTAAATTGCTCATGTGCTTCACCCAGTGTCATTGTCATGAATCTCTTTTGTACTTTCGTTTTCACCCCACTTCCCCTTATGATTACATAGTCCTTCTTTCCTGGTGCTTGGCTAGAGATGTCATCCCTCTCATAGAAATTTGTTACATCTTTGATCACATCAGCACTTAAAGCATGATCTTCTCGTCTTCGTTTTGGTGGCATGAAGGTCTCTGGTGAAAATTTCACTGCCAGCTTCTGCACAACCTTCTTCCTCTTTCTGGGACTCATAGGGAGTTTGCTTTGGGCCCTCCTTATCGCTCTTTTCATCGCCCCCGTTCTCAAGTTTGGGCTACTTTCAGGGGATTCTCTCAACTCTGAAGCAGCCTTTCTCTCTCGTTTCCTTTGCCTATAAATTATAAAAGAATGACACTTCGTCATTTTCTGCTATTTTGGTGTCTTACGTCAATTGATATAAACAGTATCAAAATGTGACTGACGGGACAACCTATACTTCATATCAGTAATAAAGGGGATTTCACAAAAAAGACTAGTTATGATTCTGAAAATCATTATCATTGCTTATTCATGTGATGTGGTTGATCCATTTATAAATATTTTAAAGATCTACATACCTGTAGACGGCCTTTCTGATCCTCTCTTTCTTTGTTTTCTCCTTTTTGGCAGATGCCGACATCATTCCTCTTTTTTTTTGTTCCCACTGCTTATGGTACGCTGATTGTTGTGTCTTATACTCTTCATACTTCCCTTCACTCTTTAACTTAGATCGTCTTTGTCTCTGTCTCTCAGCAATTGTTTTAGCCATTTCTCAAAAGCAGACACTAACCCATACAAAAGTGTGACTGATGGGACAGATTTTGATTTGCTGTACTGACTCTGAGCTTGTATCAACTGGTTGGATGTTGCATCCAAAATGAAGGTTTTATACCCTGGGATGTAGGAAGTAAGAGATTTGATACAATGTGTGGGCTGCTGATCAGAAAAGCAAACTTATGTGGTTAAATTGTGACTGAGGTGACATTGGATACTCCTTATCTCAAGGTCATGGCAGTGGAATTTTGTCTTCAGATAAAGCTTGTTACAAAGCAAATATAAACTAACCAACATTGACACTGTATGTAAACAATGATAAGATATAGAATGATGAAGATGTAGTTTGTACACAATCTGTGGCACTATAGGGTAAGATCTGCTTTTTTCTACACAGTATCATCCATGTAGTTCAAATACCGATATCTAGAGAACTAGGTGGTGTATCATAACAGTGAAACCAGTTTTGTGAAGCTGGCGGTGTGGGGTTTCAGAAGGTAGGTATATTGAAGGTCTCAAATCAGTTCTAAAAA